>JASAMZ010005756.1:0-33996 GCA_030248115.1 Linhomoeus sp. GSCO2_2 | reverse complement strand
GCCACCACCATCTTCTAAAACCCCCCCCCCCCCCCCGCGGTCTTGACGGCTTGACGACCTGCGCCTGCTTCTATTATTGAACGATAGATACTATCTAGTAGACCTGTGAGCTTACAGTTGGAGAATTCACGTACATACCTAGACTCGTAGTTGGCCAAGAGGCCCGCGGGGGCAAGAGGCCCGCAGACGCGGAGGGTGCAAGAGGCCCGCGGCGGAGGGGCAAGAGGCCCGCGGCATAGGCGCAAGAGGCCCGCGGGGGCAAGAGGCCCGCAAGGTAGGGGCAAGAGGCCCGCAGTAAGGCGCAAGAGGCCCGCGAGGGGTGTGCAAGAGGCCCGCGCTGCCGGAAGGAGCTCAAATTCGTGTGCCTATGTACATAATGTACATTCTAGGAAAGTTCCCCCCTAATGGGGGGTAAGGACAGGTGAATTTGTTCGGGCTGAAGTTGAACAGGCTGTGTATCTAACATTCACAACGCACAACCAGACAGATTTAACCACAACACGGTCACTAATCAACGTCTGTTGCCAAGCGGGAGGCCATGTAGTCGAGTATAATTCAGAAGGAGAGCCAGCAGCGTTGTGATTAATTCTTTACGCCAAGAAAATCATCTTTTCAAACTGAATTTAAAAAAGACACTGGAATCAAACGCAAAACTACAGGCTAATTGTGAGCATGAGTTTATGTTGGCTTACAGCGAGCTCTTCAGCGATGTCACGACCGCCGCTCTGCAACGCACGAGTGCCAAGATATAACAAACCAAAATCTGTTGCTACACAACAAAGAACGATGTTTCTTGAATTGTTAACAGTGTTCAAAGGCTTTTGCTGGTACAAAAACAAGACAAAAGTTTCTTCAGGCGCCCTTGGAACAAAACAACTACCCAGGTATACAAACAATTTCCAAAACCCTGGAACAATGGACACACTGGTACTGACAGGCCAACTATTCTCTCAGTCCCTGTGTACAACAGATACTGAACGTCACAAGTTTTGAAGTGGTTGGAAGACAAGGCAGGTAACCATCATTGAACAAACTTCAGCACCAGGGCAATCGCCACTAAAGTCACGGCGATGGCATAAGTAGTTGCAAGGGGTGAGCTTCAGAAGTTCACAAGCAGTTTGCCGCGGGCCTGTTGCCCCTACCTTGCGGGCCTCTTGCCCCTACCTTGCGGGCCTCTTGCCCCTACCTTGCGGGCCTCTTGCGCCTATGCCGCGGGCCTCTTGCCCCTCCGCGTCTGCGGGCCTCTTGCTCACCCCTCGCGGGCCTCTTGCCCCTGCTCCGCGGGCCTCCTGCCCCCCGCGGGCCTCTTGCCTACTAGTCGCGGGCCTCTTGTCACACATTCCCTAGACTGTTTGAGTGTTGCTTTCGCGCGGGTGGCGTCTCGCGGCGCTTGCACCCTTCCGCTCAAGGCAGCCGACCGTTCGCGCGCGCTTGTGCTACGTGGCTCGCTCTCGCTCTCTCTCTGTTCCTTGCTTATCTATTCAGGCGCTGTCTAATTCTAAAGAACATGTTCTGCACTCGGTCATTAGGCTGTGTGTTGTCGCCGTGCTTTTACAACTAAGGCGCGCAGTGTTGTACTTTGTTTGCAGTGGCCCCAGTGTCGCACATGTACCCTGGAGGCCCCTACCAGCGTCATCATCAGCAGCAGCAGATGCGTCCCAACCCGTACCAGCATCCGGGCCAGATGGGGCCCAGAATGACCGGCCCCTATGGTCCACACCAGAGGGTTCCCGGTCACCCGGGGTCAGTCAGGCCATTGTGGTTCCCGGTATGGTCCACGGACCAGCCGGAGAACTCGGTAGCATTGAAGGTGTGTGCCTCTTTTGCTGTAAGCCCCTTTCCAATATGCGAGTTGGTGTCGTTCTCAGCGTCTTGGCGTAAGGGTTGATATAGTTTCCATAATGCAAACCTGAAATTTGACCCCGAAATGCTGGCAAGTCCAGGACAACAGTACTTTCCATAACAGAGTGAACCAAGTCATCTGAAACAAGAATTCTTTTGGAAAAAGATAATTTCAAAGAAAATGGTGGTAGTTTAAGCATGAGGGTGATGCCGTTGTGACTTAGATATCACTAGTTGTGACAAGCGAACATAAAAGAGTCAATCTTTGTGTTGAACATTCAAAACTGCAAGATTCTGAAGCGAATTTTTCCCTCAAGTGCCACAGAGGTAGCAAATATCTTCTGCTGAAGAATAGAACTTTTCGAGGAT
Organism: Linhomoeus sp. GSCO2_2; assembly: GCA_030248115.1. Classification (NCBI taxonomy): domain Eukaryota; kingdom Metazoa; phylum Nematoda; class Chromadorea; order Monhysterida; family Linhomoeidae; genus Linhomoeus; species Linhomoeus sp. GSCO2_2. Next base: position 31,785 of record JASAMZ010005756.1, on the reverse strand, counting down.
ACCAACACTTATTGGAATCACAGTCTGCCTAAGTTGTCACATTGGCCTTGGATGTTGCACGATCTCCAAAACGAATGTCGTTTTGCAAAACTGGACGAGTGGGTGGGGGAGGAGAGAGTGTTGGAGGTAGAGAGGAGTCAGTCAGTGGTGTCACCCACGTATTCCACATATTCCAGTGGTGGAGTCAGCGGCGGGGCCGTTGGTGCAGCCCGTGGGGGCGCCCTCCGGCGCCGTGGTGGTGGGCGTGGAGACGGGTGTGGTGGGCGGAGGGGGCAGTCAGAGCGGCGCGCCCTCCAACGGGGGCGACGACGACGACGAGAAGATCTGCGACATGCTCAACAGCATTCTCCCGCCGCAGGTCACACTCACTGGCCCTACTTCTGCTCTCTGCTCTGCTGCTAAGTAGAATACCACAAACTGAATGACGTAGCGTCTAGAGACAGTGGCGGGCCCAGGATTTTCGAATGGGGGGGGGGGGGGCGCCACTTCAGAAAATTTTCGACTATTTTCCCATTGCGCCGCAGGCGCAAATTTTTGCGTTTTTTAACCGTTTTACTGCAAAATCTGCCTTTAAAATGACTGTTTCGGCTTATCAAGAGCGAAAATTTTGCCCAAAAATAGCGCCGCAGGCGAAAATTTTGCGATTTTTGGTCAAAAATGTACCAAAATTTGTCAAAAAGAAGCGCCGCAGGCGAAATTTTGCCGATTTTGAAGCTAAATACAGGAAATTTTACTTAAAATTGCGCCGCAGGCGAAAATTTTTGCGTATACGCGCCTTTACAAAGGAAAATTTTTCTCTAAGGTCGGGCCCAATGGGGGGGGGGGGGGCGCCGCCCCCCCCCCTCCCCCCCCCAGGGCCCGCTAGTGTCTAGAGATAGACATTATTTGATCGCGTGCGACTTGTAGGCGCCAAAGAGTGTCGCGGACACGCACTTACAGTTAGTTCCTTCCCTCTTCTTTCTTGCATACTGTACAATTTGTGTGCATTGCATTGCAGGTGGCGGAGGTGTCGTCCCGGGAGGCGCTGCTCCTCTGGCAGGAGCTGGACACGTCGGAGGCGTCGGCCAGCGGCGGTCCCTTTCCCCAAATCGACCTCTCCGAGTTCACCTACGAGATCTCACTCTTCGCCGGCAAACCCCTGGAGCAGAACCTCGTCCGCAGAATCAGGCACGCTTAGCCTACCTATGAATGATGAGGATACGCCTTTGGTGTGTGTGTGTTGGGGGTGGGGGGTGGTACATGGGCTAGGACGTATAGGGGAAGGGTCATCTCGCAGCAATCTGGAGCTGGCGTGCCTGTTGGAGAAGCCCAATGCAGTCGATATTCGTTTTTGCTATTCTCAGTCCACTTCCCAAAGCCTAGTCGTAGAGTATCCCAAAGCCCAAAGAACGTAGCATTCAATCGACCAACCCAACATTGCATTTTGTCGTCGCGGCCGTGCAGGCGTCAGGCGCAGATCCTGGAGGAGATGACGCCGGAGAGCAGTCAGCAGCAGGGTGGAAGCGGAAGGCAGCGACTGCGGGAGCTCAAGCCCAACACCGAGTACAACGTCCGCCTGAGAGCCGCCCTCGACGACAGGAACCTCATCGGCCACTTCTCCAAGGCCGTGCCCTTCTGGTAGGTTCTTTTCTGAAATCTCAGAGCTTTTGCCAGTTCTTGGTAAACATTAGTGTAGTGTATCTCCAATAAGTTTTTGAGGACCCCCCCCCCCCCCGCCTCTCCAATAAACGCCCACTGTAAGTAGGTACCAGTATGTTTTACCAATATTACCATTCCTCAACTCAAGGTAGGACTGTCTCATCCCAATACACTATTTGCAAGTACTTTGATCAAAACCACAACAATTGTACACTAGATGCCACACAGCTGTGTACGAAGACGTATCAAGAGCTCAAACTACTTGGCAAATTCTGAGGGTCCAATGAACAAGCATCCCCCTTCAACCTTCACCTCGAATATCCGCTCTGGCCTATAGATCTAGGTTCGCAAATAAGCCCCCAGGTTTTACTCTATATGATGCCCGTTCAGGACGAAGCCGTGTCGACCTGACCAGCCGTCGGCGCCCAAGTTGGACAAGCGAGGAAAGGGCTGGCTCCATCTCAAGTGGAAGAAGCCCTGCGACAACGGAGCCCCCATTCTCAGATACAGACTGGAATACGACAAGGTCAGTTAGTCCTCTCCCATACAAATTGTGGGGGGGGGGGGGGTGGCTGGGACATATTGGAACGAGAATCTTGTTCGTGTTGGCGACCCCCCCCCCCCCCCCCCCCCCCACCGACCAACAGTGAAGCAAAAATTTGGAGAGTTTCCTGAAATCAGTTTGAAAATTGCCAACGTCTTCGTCTGTGGCGGTATTTCTAGACAAGTTTGAGTCATTTGAAGCGTTTTTGATCAAAAGAGAAGTTTCGTTATAAACATTTCAAACCAGCAGATTTGGTAATCTATTATTGGTTCTTCGGACCCGCTTCCCCACAATTCCCAGTTTAACCCCCCCCCCCCCCCCCCTCCACAGCAGCCCGACGAGCAGTTGCATCCATGTCTCCAAGTCCAATCACCCAACCTTTACTGCTCCTCAGGTGTCCGATTCCGGGGAAGGGGCGTCGTCGTCGTCGTCGGCGGGGGGCTTCGTGGAGGCGTACAGCGGTCCGGCGGAATCGACCCGAGTACGGCCACTGGAGGAGAGCAGTCAGTACCGCTTCCGACTCTTCGCCCACAACGAGTTGGGAGCCAGCGACCCCAGCGACCTCTGTCTGGCTCAGACCAAGGGAGCCCCGCCACCGGCACCCGAACCCCCGAGACTGCTGGCCGCCTATCCCACACTGCTGGAACTCGCCTGGGAGAGGAGACCCTGCGACGACGCCTTCACGGTTGGCACAATTCTTTGAAGAGGGATGTAATTAATTCTTGTAATTGTGGAGGATTTAGAATTCTTCATCTGGTTGTCAGTGAGTGGGCCATGTGCAAATGCCAGCGTGCACAATCTACTCCCCCCCCCCTATTCATGTGGGTTTGTTTTGTTGTACAGCCGTCTTACAAGCCATTCATCTTATCAATGGAACACAGAACTGCCATCAATGGTAAGCCAAACACTGCACAAAACGCCCTCTCCGCTTGCAGCTTCTGATGGAGGACAGTCAGAAGGACTACGGCTTCATCCCCACCCTGGCGGACACCCCCGAGACCAGTGGGACGGTGGACCGACTGGAGAGGAATCGCGAGTATCGATTCAAACTCATGGCCGAGAATGAGGACGGCAAGAGCGAGCACTCCCCCATCGTCGCCTTCTCCACAGCCCCCGACAGGCCTGACCAACCTCCCAGACCCATGCTGAAGGTGAGGGAAGGGGGACAGGAGGGAGGGAGGGAGGGAGGAGAGGGGCATGGGAGGGAGGGTGGTGGAATTTAGGGGGGAGGGAGGGAGGGAGTGAGGGGTGATGAGGGAGAAAGTGTATGGGAGCGATTGAGGGAGTAGATTAGCTGTAAGAATGACCCGACTCTCGTCCCATTGTCTTCTGCAGGAGAAGGCGAAGGCGCACAGTCTTCTGGTGGGCTGGTCCCCGCCCAGGAACACGGGTGGGGCCGAGGTCAGCGCCTACCATCTGGAGTTGGTGGCCGAGAAACAGGCCCAGCAGTCACCGGATGAAGCTCCCTGGAAGGAGGTGTACAGCGGTCCCGAGCGCCAGTGCGAGTGTCGCGACCTGGAGCCTGGCACGGGCTATCGCCTGAGACTGCGCTGCTCCGGGCCCGCGGGCCCCAGTCCCTACAGCGACTGCCTGAAGGCGAGTACGGCACCGGTGGCTCCCGGACCTCCCGCACGACCTGAGCTGGCTGGCAAGGCCCGACCCACTGCCCTTCACGTCAAGTGGGGTGGGTGAGCAGTGTAGCTTGTATTTAGTTTCATTTGTCACTAGGTTAGAAAAGAAAATGCTTGTTCTTGGAGTCTTTTTTCACACGGAATCTTTGACGTCCAGGCGCCCCACCCAACGACGGGGGCTCCCCAGTGGTCGAATACGAGCTGTCGTTGGACCCCGACGCCGAGGGAGGCTGCAGCCCAGTCTACCGGGGACCGAAGACCGACTTCCCCATAGGGGAGCTTCAGGCGGGCAGACCATACCGCCTGCGGGTGCGCGCCTTCAGCAAGCTCGGGGGCGCCGGCCGATGGAGCGAAGCCCTCGAAGCCAGCACCGCCCCCGCCCCGCCCACGGCGCCGAGGTAGAGATAATAATTTGAAGGATGTATTTTATCATTTGAATTTAATTTAAATTTACTTCATTTATTTTTTATTTACATCGGATTAAACTTCACAAACATACAGTAGTTTTTAAAAAGCTACTAGCTGACTTTAATAGAAATAGAGTACTTTTAACATTTCAACGCCCAGGTCGCTTCGCCCAAGCGACAAGGAGAAGGAGGGTGAGGCGGCGGTCGCTTCGCTCTGGGAGAAGGCGACAACGGCCGCCCTCCAATGGGAGCCCCCGCTGGAGACCAACGGCGCCCCTGTGATAGAGTACCGCCTCCTGCGCCGACTTCTATTGGTTAGGTGTGTGGCGTTCCTGACTTCTTTCTTTGAGACCCTACTTTAGTGAAGTAGTGCCTGCTTTGTGATTCCAGTGTCGCCGCCGACGAATCTGAGGACCAAACGCAAATGGAGGAAGAAGAAGACTTGGAGACCACTTTTGAGACGGCCTACGCTGGCCCCTCCACCTGTCCCCTGGTCACCCAACTGAAGCCCGCCTCCAGCTACGAGTTCAAGGTTCCTCCCTTCCTTCTCTCTCTTGCCCTTTGTCTTACTCAGCCAGTGCACGCTCGACTACCATATCCGCTGCAGGTCCAAGCCATCAACAGCGCTGGCGCCAGCGACTTCGGCCCCCCTCTGAGCTACAGTACCCCTGCCGGTCCCCCAGAGGCCCCGGCGGCCCCAGAGGTGGAGGCCCTGAGTCTCTCCTCCCTGGAGGTCCACTGGGCCCCTCCTCCCGACGGGGGTTCGCCCCTGGAGGGCTACGCGGTACAAGCTACCCCGGAGGTGGAGGGTGGAATGGAGGGAAGCCCCCCTGTGGAGATGGAGGTGGACGAGTGGAAAGAGGAGGGAATCACACTCGAAGGACTGGAGCCGGAGACCAGCTACAGGTGAAGGGGAGAATGGTTGCTCTACAGTAGGTTGTGGCCAAGCTGGCATACGTTTCTCGTGCATTCAGGGTGCGCGTGCGCGGCCGCAACGCCATGGGCTGGGGCGAGTGGGGCGACTCTTCTACGGTGCAGACGTTCAGCAGTCCCCCTCCTCCCCCTCTGCTGGAGATGGCCTCGGCCTCGCACAACGCCGTCCGTCTACGCTGGCTGGACGTCAAGAGTCCCTCCAACCTCGACAGCCCCTACTCATACGTGGTCGAGGTCGAGAACAGGGGAGGGTCATTCTCAAGGGTGGGTGGATAGACGCCTCTGCCTTTCTGTTTCTTCTAGTCTGGCTAAAAATTTCTCAAACCTGCAAAAGAGAGTTCCAAAAGTGATGGGTCCATGTGCCAGAGCGCACAATACAGTGCTGTGTACTGTAGTGTATGTTTTGCAAGCATGGTACTCAAACAAAACTGAGAACAACATATGACGACCACCTTCACTTCTGACTCTCGGAGCTGCCCACAGGGCCTAACCCTTTGATGAGAGAATGGCCAGATTTGGCCACGTTCTCTACTGCCAGAGAACATTTGGCAGAGAACATTTGGGGCCTGATAACGAGTTACTCCGCACTACTATTTTGCGCTACATAATAGTTGGAGCTCTCTTTTTGCACTGTGCGTGTTCGCCGCCCCCAAGATTGGTAGAAATATGGTGCGAACGGCGCTGTCCAGGCAACAGAATTCGAGTAGATTAAGGATTTGTCAAATTTTTGGATTAACGAGTTACTCCGAACTCCGATCTCGAGCTACAGACGAGTTGGACTGTCTCTTCTGCGCTGAGCATGTTCGCCTACTCCATTGTAGTAGAATGGACATCAAACCATTTATTCAAACTACGCGTCGTGCAGCAAGATTGGGCGTGTAGTGGGAGGTGGGGGAGGGTCATCATCACCTAAATGATCAGTCTAGGCATATGGACTTGACCAGTTCAGCTTGAAAAGGAAAGAGTCTGATGACACTGTAGGTGCTGATGCCTGCAATAGTGTAATTTGAACTGAATATTACCAGTAGAGCAGTTGTAGGTATATTGGCAGAAACTCATCTGTGTCACTGATGATGCCCCTAGAAGGGTAACATGTTAGTGGAGATTGGTGAGCATCTATATGGCACAGTGTCATTGAACATGAGGGTGTCCTCCCTATTCTCGGAATTGTGTACAGTTGGTAGTGGAACATTTGACAGATAATATGTTACCATCAACGGTGCCACAAACTAACAAGTTCCAGAGACAGTCTGCTGGGCTGCAAATGCCTACAAAGTTGCCACCAGCTGGTGGACATTGTTGATGACTGTGTGCACCACATAGCAGGACAGGCACCTTTATTTTTACCCATGTTCTGTATTGTGTCACAAACACCCCCTCCATGCAGGGTGCAGGCCACATACATGAATGACATAGATGACAAGTTACTCGTGTCGCATCAGCTTGAAGGAGAAGCCAGTGATGAATGACAACAAACCAGACTTCACATCTTCCTTTGATCCTAGCTCCTCCCTCCATGCACATGCAGATGAAGGTGGAGATGAGGGGACATTCCTCCACCTTCTTTTCCCCCTCCACCAAGTTGTCAGGGTTGGCCAACTCTGTAGGGTAGGAATATCTTAGTTGGATGAAAAGTCCTCTCCTTTCAAGCATCAAACATGCGCAACTGAGACTTCAGTCTGGAGAGTCAACCTTTCCAACAACCATCTTTTGTCAACTGATGAACCTAGTAAGAATAACATGTTACCCACAATTGGAACTCATCAACATCACCTCATTTGTAAAAAGAGGTACACTCAGAATCACCATGTAGCAATGGCTTTTGGAAATGGGGAATCTGCTACAGCACAAGTTTGACCATTTGGTAAGGTAATCTGCCCCACATGTACACTTTGGACTGCCATCAGGGTCTTATGCAAATATTAAGTGGAAATAATAAGTGGAAAGTCAAAGGGATTGTATCCCCTCCTTCAACCAGGTTTAACATTTGTGATTTCCACAGGCTTGATTACAAACCATACCTGCATCTCAGCTCAGCTCAGCTGCCAACCCATGACACAGTAACATGTTGCCCACCAAGGCAGTCTGCCAACATCGGATCACATTACCCAAGCTGCATAGCATGACAATCATCGGTAACATCAAGTGGAACACGTACAAAACTAACGGAACGGCACCCCCAACCAGTTCAACCTACCGAGCGGCCACATAGCTCAATTACTGCACAGTAACGCGTCATTACTTAGGTAAAAAGTAACGAGTTATCAAATTTTGAACGGCCGTCACAAGTGCATGCTTCACTTCTCAGCCAAATGGACCAGTCCACGTTGTTCAGCATGCCTGAAAGTACTATCTAAGAACAACTTTCAAAAACCGACCTAGGGTCAGGATTGGCGCTATTTGACATTTCCATTTTATAGGGTTCAGCCCAAAGAACATTCGCAGCGAACGTTCTTTGGGAAAAAAGATCTGGCATGTTCTCTCTACAAAGGGCTATAATGGTGGGTATTATCGGTCTTCATTGCGTGCCATTCGTGCACCATTATCTTCAAATGCCAGTAGAATTGATCGCAATGCGCCCACCCAATCTGCTCAGGTGTTCTCGGGTCCCGGACGTCAGTGCAAGGCTCCCCGTCTGGCGGAGAACACCTGGTACGAGTTCCGCATTAGGGCGGAGTCCCCCACCGGGGGTCCCGGCCCCTGGTCCCCTTCCCTGGCCTGCAGGACCGCTCGGCTTCCCCCTCCGGCGCCCCGCAGCGAACCCAAGGTGAGGCGATGAGAACCAGTTTCAAACATGACTCACTTACACTACGACCCTTAGCCGAACCAATCTCACATACCCATACGTGTAACCGGGGGGGTGGTGGGTAAGCCCCCCCCCTAGCCGAAAGTGTACCCCCCCCCCCATACCCCCCCAGGTACCCCCTCCCGCCTTCCCCAAAAGACCCCCCCCCTAAAATTTCAAAAATTTTCGCCTGCGGCGCTTAAAAAAATGGCAAAAATTTCGCCTGCGGCGCTTGAAAATAGCAAAATTTTCGCTTGCGGCGCTATATTTTGGACAATTTTGACCAAAATTAGGCGATTTTTGGAACTTTTTGGCCTATTTTTGCAAAATTTTCTTACTTTTTAGTACTTTTTTAGCAAAATTTTTAGGTCATTTGACCCCCCCCCCCCCCCCCCCCAGGGGCCTCAGACCCCCCCCCCCCCCCCCTGAGGGGTCCTATACCCCCCCCCCCCACGACCCCCCCCCCCCCTGGCCGGTTGGCGCTTACACGTATGCACATACCTACTGGTGAATGCAGTCGGGGCAAGCCTCTGAAGGTGTGCCTGGTACGTTATGTGGGGTAGTTTGTGTCAGAGACCTACTCGAGGCGCAGATTTGAGGCCTGGTGAAGGCAGTGCATGCAAATTGAAAGCTCGCTATTGGGCACTTCCGTGACTCTTGAAAGCCACACGTTGGTACTGCTAAGATGGGTGCTGGATGAGTCCATTCCCCGTTCCGATTTCTCAAATGAGTAATCTCTGTATGATCACAGGTGACGGCGGTGACGGACCACGCCTGGCAGGTGGAGTGGGCTCCGGTGAAGGCAGCGGGCCTGCCCCTGGGTGACAGACTCCACTACCAGCTGGAGTTGGCCCAGGCACACACAGGCTCCCCCTCCAAAGGCCCTCAGAGCCAGCAGGAGGAGTGGAGACAGGTACTGTATAAGGGACATTGGAGGGGCATGACTACAGAGTCCATTCGACTCTCAATCACACTCATCCATGTATCTGTTGCAGGTGTACAAGGGTCCGGCCCAGAGCTTCACCCTGTCCAAGCTGGCCTCTGGGCACACCTACAAGGTGCGGGTGGCCGCCCTCCGCCTGAGCCCAGACGACGAAGGGCAGCGCATATCCTCCTCCCGCCTTCCCAAGACCCCCTCCCAGGAGCTGGAGGAGGGGGAGGGGGAGAGCGGGAGTCAGAGCTCCTCCTCCCACTCCACGCCCACCAAGAGTGCCCTGGGGGCATGGACGGGGCCCATGGTGGAGACCCTGGGGGCGCCCTCCAAGCCAGCCTTCATCTCCACCATCGGAGGAGGAGGCATACAGGACAGGTGCGCCTGCGTGGCTGACTACAAATAGACTGCTGTGGGGCTGGGGCACGGCAGTAAGGATGTGTTCCGAAGAGCATTGATTGTAGAGAGATTGGGCGTTGGGCCGGTGGTGGTCAGTAGAGGTGTAAAAGGTGTTTCTAAACCCAATTTTGTTCAAAATAAATTGTTCAAAAGAGTTTTCCAAATGTACTAGCTTCGTGTAGCAGCGCCTACCCTGCGGTGCTACAGTGTTGTATGTTATGTAAACATGGTGCCAGACAGGCTTGCACTAGAGAAATGGAGTCATGGAGGGAGGACTGGCGAGTCTGCGAGTGGGACACCTGAGTGGTGTATGGATGTATGATGCATGAGAGTGTGCCTCAGCACTGCGTTGTGCTTCCAGGCGCGACTCCCTGCGCGGCGGCGGCGACGACTCTCCGCGAGCGGGAGGCGGCGGGAGCCCGTCTGACGCGGACTCCCACTCTGAAATCTCGAAGGAGTCGGAGAGCGGCTGGCTGGGTCTTCTGGCCGACTCCCGGTTCCAGTCGGCCGCCCTGCTGCTGGCCTTCAGTCTTCTGTGCGTCCTGCTCATCTACCTGATGATGAGCTGGTTCGAGGAGCTCGTCCCCTCCTCCTCCACTCCCCACCACTCCGACTCCCACTCCCAGAGACAGGAGCACTAGACGACGACCACACAACACCCCCTCAAAGAGCGAGAGCAGCGTCAGCCTAGGCGACCCGTTGAAAAGACGCCCACATACGTCGTTTCCTTGTTTGTATCTAGAGAATAGGCGCGATTTTGGGAGGCACCCGGAGGAATAGAGCTATTGTCCATGCGAGGTTCGTAGGACTGTCGATTGGGGTCGCTGGGGAGTGAGTTCGAGCGCGCCGCGTCGTGGTCAGCGAGCGCGGCAGGCAGAAACCGTCTCCTATTCTACCTTCTCGGACGCGCGTCACCCTAACAAGGCGTTGTTCTTCTTTCTTCTTCCGTTGCCGTTCAATTAACAACGCGCGAGGCTTCTCTCGTTGTCTATCACTCTCCATCTTTGGCGGTTCGTTCGTTCTTTCACGCGTTTGCGCCCTCTCACTCGGTTTGAAAATTGTCTATTTCGTGGGAAATCGGAAATGTCCCCCGTTGTGGCTGCCAAGAAGGAAGACGGCAAAAATAGGAATACCGAGGCGCGCGTACCATTATATTATGTCTCTCCTCTCTGTCCAATGGATGTTCTAGCTTTTGTGGGGCGCGAATTGTTCTTTGTTTCCCAGCCGATTCAGAACTTAGTGTGATCCCGGTCGCGCGGCTGAGCCGAATTGGATTTCGGAGTGCTTCCAAAGCGTGAGAAGTCCAACTTTGAGCACGCGCGTCGTCCGCCCGTCTGTGGTTTGAGTCCTGAGAGGAAGCGAGAGAGGGAGAGAGAGTTTCTAGGGGTTGCCACGGCTATTCTGTGTTTGCGAGTCGACACTATATTGCCTGTGTGTGTGTGTATCTGTATGTATAGCGCGCTGAGTTGTCAACGCATCGGCTCGTCTCCTGCTGTGCCAAAATTGGGCCGCGTGAATCGAGAAAACAACAAGAGTTGTACCTTTTTTCGGTCCCCTTGTCATTTGAGTTCGGTTCGGTTTTATCCACGGGCGGGACGAGAAAGATGGTCTTTTGAGTCGAAAGTTGTCGGTTGTTAACTCTTCCAAAAAAATACGAGCGCGCGCGCGGTCGAACTGGAAAGGCTGTTGTGTCGTGTCGGTACAGTTGTGTTAGGCGCATTGTAAACTGTGGGAAGATTTTGAAAAAATCGGTGGACTTATTTATCTCTCTGGCGAGAGTCCGTTTCCTCGTTTGGTGTCTGTCTTCTGCGCGCTACAGTGTGGTGTGTAGCCTCGCGTCTCCTGTTCATCATCAGCCGGCCGTTTCTGTTGGTGTAAACGACGACGATACGCGCCACCTATTCGTTCATTGATTGGTGAACTTCTATCCATCTCCCTACGTCGTCGTCCTAGGTAGGTAGGGACGCTGCCGCTTCTGTTTGATTTCGAGGTTCCGACCCTGTTTGTTTGGCTGACTTTCTGTGACTGACACTCAGCCACACCCCCCGTTGCGCGACGGCTTTCTTTCTTTCGGTTGCTTCTCCTCCTCCGTTTCTCACACGTCACGGCTGAGCCTGTCCGTGTGCCACGCGCGCGCGCGCCTCTGTAGCATTCTACCCGGAATTTATTATTATTATTATCACTATTACGATGACTATTGGTATTCTTCCGACGACGACGATGGTACGTACCCAACGCAGCGCACTATACACGCACTGCCTAGTTGGTTGGAAGCTCCTCTGTTCTCATGCGTACACAGTACAGTCAGCTATACCCTGCTAAGCACACACCACACATACAGTGTTAAACAAAATGGAGTCGCGCGCACATCGGGTTCTGACGCGTATAGCGTAGTGCAACAAATTTCAACGTCACATTCACAAGCCAATTCGATCCAACAGGATAAGAACTGGCGCGAGCGCAACATCTCACTCGCAGGTCAGGCGAAATCACTGGCAGGCACCCTTATTTAGGACGATTGGGCATGATGGCTCGGTAGTTCGTCGTCGTCTGACATCGCTGAACCATTGACAGCGCGTTGGGGATGAGGCGGCGACGGCGTCGCCTTCAGAGGAGTCTCCTTTGAGTTCGGAGAGTGGTGGTGGTTGTGCCCATTGCTTTGGGGCCTCTCCTCCTCAGCGGTTGGAGGCATACTATTGTTGGTGTCCCCCTCGTGAAAGAGCGAGGCGACCCAAGTGAGGACGACGGGGAGAAAGAACAATCCGTGCAGGACCCCAAGACTGACGACCAACACCACCGTCTTGATGAACACCTGTATCATGTAGGCGTCGTTGGGCGTCAGGCAGACGATGGCCAGCACTGTGGAGATGCCTGCAAGCAATTGGTGCGTTCGTGGTGCGTCGCATCGCATACTATGTTGGTTGTCAGCGGTGCGCTTCGATTGCACGCGCGGTGGGGCGCACGTTGCACATTGATTGAACAGATACGGTCCCGCTGTGAATCGCCTTGAATTTTCAAAACGGGTTCGGTTTTGCGCCCTTTAACGTTGGCCAGTCAAATTGTAGGTAGTGTCAACGCTATTTCCCATTTACTGGTCACCTCAGAACCGTAGTCTTCAGGGTTCTAGTAGTGATATAATCAGACCGCTAATCGACGCGTAAGATTGGTTTGTTGAAAGATACTTGCACGCCTACCATGTCTGCTAAATCCGCCTATCTGTTGCCTATAGCATTATACTACCCTCTACGCCTTGGTGTATTAGTCGTTCATGTTTTGGTGTGTGCGAACCATTTCGTTAGACAGAACAGAAAAATTTCGGCTTTGAGTTTGGATGAAGGTTGACAGTATTCGAGAGCAGTGCTACTTTACTCGCGCATATTCTGGAGCCTTTAAGTGGACTCACCCGCTTGCATCATAGGCCAGGCGATGGAGTGGAAGGCGAGGCGCAGTCGGTCGACGGGCGGCTGAAGGAGCGAGTCATCGATTGTGAGACTGAGCAGCAACAGTGGCAGTGCAGCCAACCAACAGCCAACCGACCAGTTGTGGCGGCTGCTTGTGAAAGTGATAGGAGATGTGGACGGTGAAGTCGACGGAGAAGCCGACGGCCATCAGGAGTCCGGCCATGAGGAAGGGGTCGAGGTCGACGTCCCAGAGTCCCAGAAGGCCCAGGACACCGCCGTTGATGGAGAGGACGGCGAGGGCGGCGCACAGGATGCTGCTGGGCTGGGGAATGAAGAAGAGGCAGACGAGGGCCATAGCCACAAGAGCCCCAGACACCGTCATGGCCGTCGTCGGAGCTATGGAGACGACCTGGTCGCTGACGAAGCTGGCGTGCTCCAGGATGGACACCTCCAGCTCCGAATAGTTGGACGCGATCTCACGCCACCTCGTCAACGCCTGCCAGCCCGCCAGAGCATTAGAAGGGATGGGGAGAGAAGTCTCTGTATGTGCAAAGTGCAGAGTACATACCTCGATTCTCTCGTTGTACTCCTTCTTGCCATAGTAGCCGGTGCTGAAGTAGAAGGCGCTCAGACACTGGGGCAAGTCGAGGTCACAGAGGTCGTCCTCCTTATTCAAGTAGTCGTCCCATTTGCGGTACAGATTGCTCTTGACAAAGTCCGTCAGACCCCGATAGTGGAAGGGAATCTGGACGGGTGAGTCCGCTCTCCAGTTGATGTACTCGAGGTAGTCGTCCAACCATAGGAAGGTTGACAGGGGGCCGTAGCTGGCCCCAGTGCTTTCAAACTGGCGTACCTAAAAGGCCTCTTTGTCCCCGCTGTCAGAACACGTCAAAGGTACGCTGAAAATCGGTCAACGCAACTGGTTCTCTTTGCAAAGCTCACCATCTCCTTGAGTCGTTCCACAGCTCCTGGTGCGCTGAGGTCCCCGGGTTGCATGACGAAGACGCTCAGCTGCTCCACCTCGCCGTAGATGTACTTGTTTATGAGACGGTTGAAAGGGATGACTGGTGATCGGGGATCCAGGGCCTTTTCCGCCTCGATGTTGATCTCGATTCTGGAGGAGCCCCAGACGATGACGAGCACGTAGAGAAAGGCCAGCAGCAGGGCCACTCCCCTTCCAGGCCAGGAGACCAGGAACGAGGCCCACTCGTTCAGCATGCGCAGCCCTTGAAGAACAAGTTGAGGTGCAATCACTGGTTGCTGTCGTCGTCATCAGTGTGGCCTACGTCGCCCTTACTCAGCTGAGACAAAGGCTCGAACAGTCTCCTTCTCTTCGGTGTCGACTTGAAGTCACCGCTTCTGTCGGTCTTCATTTGTACTGTATCCTGGCCGTTACTAAGGTAGCCCACAGCCAGCGGCTGGACATCGTCCTTCTTTGCTTTGAGGCAGCAGAGTATTGGCCGCCGTCTGGCCATTTGGCGTCTGCCGGCCAACACGAGAAACCCACCAAATAATGAGATCTGGAATAGCGCACTAGAATGTGGTAATGTGACACAGAGTTGCATCCCCCGAAGTTTCAACTCCTGACCGACCTGGTAGACGTAACTGAAGAGGACGGCGGTGGCCGAGTAGGTGCAGAAGGTGCGTATGGCAGGCGTCTTGCTGAAGAGACCCAGCAGAAAGGATAGCATATTCGTCAGAGAGGTCATCGTTATGGATGGACCCGACTCCGCCATCGTCTCGCCCATCAGACAGACGACGTCGCGCTCCTGAAAGGGGAGAGAGAGACTGTTGTGCTGTCTCCTTCCCACCGCAAGCCACAGCCAATCATAACTAGTCAGTGTAGTAGTACCTGAGGTCTGTCCTGACAGACTCTGTGCCAGCTGTGGAACATGATGAAGACGTCGTCCACTCCAACGGCCAGCACCAGGAAGAGGGAGATGGTCACGATGGGCTGATAGCTCATGCCGCAGAACAACAACACACCGAAGGCACCCACGGCCGACAGAATGGGGCACAGCACGCCTAGACAGACATGCAACGATCAATCCGATGCTTCTTTCAGTTTGCAGCATGAGCGTATAGGTACAATCATAAGGATACTGTACCTACCAATGACGGCCTCCACGGGCTTGGACTCTGTCCACTCGCTGCGCAGAGAGGTGAGAGTGGTGAAGGCGACCAGAATCAGGAAGCTCAACATCAACAATGGGGCCGCCTCCATGCCCACGCGACGAACCTGCAGAAGAGTGTGTGGGTAAGCGCGTGGGAACGAGTGACTACAGCCTCTTCAGCTGTGCAACTTAGGATAACTATGCAGTTTTAGTAGACTTTGTCGGCTCTGAGGCAAGCTAATGGATGCATTTTATTTGTATTCAGATTTATTCGCAGCCGCTTTGCTTCTCCTCAGCGACATAAGCGTATGCCAAAGATGTTTGACCGAACTCGTGGGACGCCTTATTAGATGGGTCACGAGGCGCCTACGTCACTCAACGAGACTCACCCCATCGCCCGCGAGAACTTGTTTCAGAGAGCGCGCCGTGTTTTGGCCTGCGTTGAAAAACAACACCGCAGCGCCTGATTTCTTCTACGCATATCATCGCCTACTGGCTATCTTCAGCTGCAGCCTCCCACCGCCCCCCCCCCCCCCAGACCGCACCTCGTCGTAGAAGAAGAAGTCGCTGTTGACTAGGATCTGGAGTTCGGCCAGGCTGGGATCGCCCTTGGCTCTGTGGACGAAGCCGAATACGGCCTCCTCCCATAGTTTGTAGACCCTCTTCTGCTCCTGGGTGTGTAGGAACTTGAGAAAGGTCATCTTGGCCAGTCTGACGCCCCTGATCTCCCCCGTGTAGTTGGAGAGGTCGACTCCGTGTATGGCGTCGCCCAGGTAGACCTCCCTTCCGAAGAGGGTCATGAGTGGATATCGGATGGAGATGACCCTCTTGCCGTCGTCCTCGCGCGAGTCGGCGAACAGCTCGAAGAACTTCTCCAGAGCCTTGTTGGCGTCGCAGTTCGCGCCCTCGCACAATCCCTCGAAACTGTACGAGGCGTTCGTCCGACGGTCGAACACGGCCAGCTCGCGCTGCAACAACACGGGAAACACATCGTACCTGTATTTTGGTGCCGTGATTATATCATTGCTCTGCCAACTCGTTGCACTACACTTAGTGAGTGCCAGTCATCGATGAAGTCGTCGAGGTTGACTGTAACGCAACTAACAACGCCCGTCGTCTGAGACATGATATGTGCGTGACTAGCAGAAAACCTTGTGATACTCTCTGTTGCACATATCATTTTGTGATGGTGACCTCTTTTCGCAAGTTTCTGTTTGTGCTGAGCCACTCATGTCACGCTAAGCCAAGCGTTCAATGTCGCGAGTTGCACTCTCTCACCTGCAGCAGCTTGGTCAGCCGGTGTATCTTGGGCAGGTGCTGAGGTCTGGTCAGCGATCCCCCGTCTTTGGCTATGATCAGAACGATCAGTCTCTCCACTTCGCCCTTCTGTTCGAGGAACTCGTTGGCGATCTCATTCTCCCTTCTGGAGGGCGAGTTGGTGGGTGTGAATTGGGTACGCAGGTCGTTGATCTCGTGGAACCACAAGAATCCCAATCCCAAGATGGCCGTCAGCACAATGGGTGTTACGATGAAGAGCCAGGGGAATCGGCCCATCCATCTTCCCAGCGCCACGAAGGCCGAGCGCGTGAGTCGCTCCAAGGCAGACTTCAGCGCCTGGCACGGGCCTGAGGACTCGGCTTCCATCGCGACAACTTCTGCCGTTTTGCCTTCGACAGCGGGGCCCATTGCGCACTTCTCTTCCCTCCGTGTAGATCGTTTTCAGCTCTGTGTACACATAAACACACACACTGGCTGTTGGTTGATTGGGTAAGCGAGCAGCAACAAGACGGCTGGAGAAGACGGGAGCGCGCCGTGCGCAAAATTCGCCAATTACGGGTGGGCGGGACGTGGTGTGTGAATGCGTATGTATGGGCGCGTCGACTTTTCCTCCTCCTCCTCCTTGCCTTATCCTTTGTATCGCGTCGTCTTCACGTGTTCGACGGTGGTGACGTGCGGGTGCGTCGATGGGTGAGTGAGCGCCTTCGTTGTAAAGTCGCGGCGCTATAGCGAATTTGGACAGTATGCGCACGGAGTGAGCATAAACGCACAGAAATGAAGCAACTGTAAATTTTATGTAAAAGTGCCTAAAGGCAGAAAGATGAATATGTTCCAGGTGCGAAGCATGTAAAAGCAAGAGTATTAAACGATATTCCACTGGTGTAACAAATGCGGCGCTTCGCGCCGCCCACAAATTTGTAAGAGAAATATTAGTAGGTACCGGCATTAATTGAGGGAAAGCATTTTCGACTAGAATTATCCACACAAAACTGCGCAAAGGTCACAACGACACGCTAAGATGTGCCGAATATGTTGCCGCGTGTCGTTGTGACCTTTGCGCAGTTTTGTGTGGATAATTCTAGTCGAAAATGCTTTCCCTCAATTAATGCCGGTACCTACTAATATTTCTCATACAAATTTGTGGGCGGCGCGAAGCGCCGCATTTGTTACACCAGTGGAATATCGTTTAATACTCTTGCTTTTACATGCTTCACACCTGGAACATATTCATCTTTCTGCCTTTAGGCACTTTTACATAAAATACTCTTACTTTTTTATTGGCGGATCCAGTCAACCAATCAACTTAAACGTGTAGTCCACTTTGAGACATGAATGTTTAGGCTCTCGAACGAACGGAATCCCTTGTAGTAACGTACGAGGCGAGTAGGACAATTTTGGGGCACGTATGCATGCAGCGGCTCCTGAACTCTGATGAGAAGCTTCAGGAGGGACAGGCGTAAGGGGTAGGGGGGGGGGGGGACATGGGTAAGGGGATTGCAGGACACAATTAGAGCGAGGGTTATGGTTGAGGGTCAAGAATCTTACCCCTTGCTTTGTATGCAGGTAAAAATCTGACCCCTTGCTCAGGTGAAGGCCAAAACTCTCCCCTTGGTTTGTATGAGGTCCCAAAACTCTAGCCCATTGGTTTGTGTGAGGTGCGCTATTTGATTCTCTTCTACAGGGAGGTTGTGCGTTGACAGATGGAGCCTGAGGACCCTCATGAATCAATTCTTCTCGTTAAGACGGTTTATTTGAGCCCCAACAAGACTAGGTTCGGATAGGGAAACACTGAGTAGTGGCCAGACCACGTTTGCGTGGCTCCGCGTGGACATGGTGCGTGGTACGGAGTCGCCGATGGCGCCATTGGATTCCTCTCGTCGAGACGGTTTCAACGAACCCCAACAACGCCATGTTCCGAGCAGCCAAGCAAAAGTTGCAAATTTGTGGCACTTTTTTGCAAAAATAGCGCTCCTGGTACCTTTTTGCGGGTCGCGGATAGCGCCATTGTAATTTTCTCGGTGAGACGGTTCAAACGAACCCCAACAACGCTATGTTTGGATGAGCCAATAAAAAGTTGATTTTTGAGGCACTTTTTTCGCCCGGCAGCCGGGCGAACCCCTACGAGAGCTTATCGTGCGTGCGTTCGTTCGTTCGTTCGTTCGTTCGTTAGTCACGCTCTCAGATCTCGGCGTTGGTAAGTCGTAGGAAGGAGATCTTGGGCTTTATGGATAGGTCTCGACTCAGTGGTAATGTTGCTAAGAGGTTTCGAAATTCAAAAATTTGAATTGCGCGCGCTACAGTACCCCGAAGGTGAAAACGGAAAACGGCTATTACTCGCTCGTCTTACGTCGTACAGCGGCGTGCGATAGGTCAACTGAAAGGTCTCGACGTGCTCTTTCGCTTGGCATTAAAAATTTTCTTAATTACGCAAACACGCACCACGAAAAGCGACATTATCGCGTTTTTAACGCAGAAATCGCTCTAACTCGCTCAGCGTGCGTCGTTGGGAGATGATCTTGGATTGGTTGGATACCTCTCGGCTCACTGATCATTTGTTCTTCTATTGGTCAACACTCAAAAGTTTGAATTTCGGGAGCTACGGTAACCCAAAGGTTTAAAACGCGAAACTTATCTAACTCGCTCGTCTTCGGTCATAGAGAGATGATCTTGAGTTCGTTGAATAGGTTTCGGCACTCTGATAATTCCGTTAAGAGAAGTCGAAATTCAAAAGTTTGAATTGCGCGCGCTACAGTAACCTGAAGGTTCAAATCGCAAAACGGCTCTAACACGCGCGTCTTACGTCGTAGAGCGCCGTGCGATAGGTCAACTAAAAGGTCTCGACGTGCTCTTTCACTTGGCGTAAAAAAATTGTTAATTACGCAAACACGCACCACTAAAAACTATATTCTCGCGTTTTTAGCATAGAAATTGCTCTAGCTCGCTCAGCGTGCGTCGTAGAGAGACGATCTTGAGTTGTTGGATAGCTCTTGACTCACTGATCGTTTGTTCTTCTCGCGAGCTACAGTAACCCAAAAGTTCAAAACGCAAAACTTCTCTAACTCGCTCGTCTTCCGTCGTAGAGAGACGATCTTGAGTTTGTTGAATAGGTTTCGTCACACTAATCATTCCGTTGAGAGAAATCGAGATTCGAAAGTTTGAATTTGGCGCGCTACAGTAACTCAAAAGTTCAAACAGCAAATCGGCCCTAACTCGCTCGTCTTACGTCGTACAGCGGCATTCGTTCGACCGTTTGAAAGCTTACGTTGAGGCAGTTGTTGAACGGTCATTCCAAAAGGAATACGTTTGTTTTTTTAAACCCTTGTCTTACGAACAACTTTGTCTGATAAAAAATTATTCCCGGGCGATCCCAATTTTGCCCTGCAACAACCGCTCAGAAATGCGTGTGTCTTGCTCAAAAAAATAATCCCGGGCGATCCCAATGTTGCCTTGCAACAACCGCTCAGAAATGCGTGTGTCTTGCTCAAAAAATTAATCCCGGGCGATCCCAATGTTGCCCTGCAAGAACCCCTTAGAAAGAAGCGTGTCAGAAGTAGCGCATGAATAGTGGACTCCGGGCGGGCGCGCGTCATATCGGAAAGGCTTCGAAATACTTTACAAAAGTATCCACTCTTTTACTCTTCCACTTTAAAACACTCACAAACCACTCTGTATTAATAAAACAACTCAACTTTTTTAAAACAGCTTGTTTGCAAAAATAGCGCTCATGGTAAATTTGGGGGCGACGGCATCGGTGCCAATGAAATTTTCTCGTCGAGACGCTTCAAACGAACCCCTATTTGATATGGTTCCGATGTGTTTTGAATTTGTTAACAATTTGTCAGTATACTGAAACTCCCTTTCGCAGTCGACATTTTTGCCCCCAGGGCATGCGTGGTAGGTAGGAGGGGGTCGGCGTGGTCACCGTTGGATTCTACGGGTCGAGGCGGTTTTGATGATGCCAAATTTATTTAATTTTAATATAATTTTGCTGCTGCTGTTCTATATATATAATTTAATTTAATGGTGCTGACGCCTCCTGAACGAGCGGGGGCACTTGAGGCACGTACAAAATGAGTAGGACAATTTTGGGACACGTTTGCAGGGGCTCCTGAAAAAGCGGGGGAACACCTTGAGGCACGCACAAAACGAGTAGGATAATTTTGGGGCACGTATGCAGGGGCTCCTGAACGGAGGGGGACGCTTAGATGCTGCACTGTACGCGCACAACCGTGGGTGGGGCAACAATAGAAGGCGACTCGACGAGATGCTGATGGACGTTAGAGCGTGATCTGGAGAAGAAGGAGAAGGAGAAGAAGAAGAAGACGGAGAAGAATTCACCCCCCGCCGTTGGGACAAGAACATGCCGCGATCCTTTTTGCGCCTGTAACTTTCGCCACACTGCACCGATTTTCACCAAATTTGGAATTTAATCTATTCGTAATGAAGTCCTTTAGTGTGCCAAATTTCAACCAGTTCCGATCAGCGGAGCCAAAGAAACAAGTATCGTGATGATGGGAAAAGGTGCGCGCGGCCGAGATGGAACATATAATGGTTTGGCGCTGCCGCGCCAACCATGATGAAAGTCCACTCTCCTCTGATCTGACGTGCATTCTCGTAATTCAGCCTAATCTGTCTGCAAAGGCCTGACTGAGACCGTAGCATGGACACCACGGCATTTGTATATAAACAGACTTCATACACATGCGACCCGTCGTTTGAAAGCCCTCGGTGCGCTCTTCCATGCGATGTCTAAACTTTTTCCAAATTTTAAAATACGCGTCGATCATCTCTGCCCGAATTGAACGACTGGTCTTGACTTATCCGGTAGGTACAGATCCACCGTGGTGCATGTGTACCGTACATTGCAGACCACGAGATGGCGGAGCGTATCCAGCCCTTCTCAGTGGCGTCGCTGCGTGGGAGAGAGCTTTGTCCGTCAGTAGCTCTTCCTCCTTCTGGCCAAGACGCTGAACAAGTTCCACATCCACGCCCCCCATGGAGTGGACCCTTTCGGCTGCCGAGAGGGCTTCGTGCGCCCCCCCCCCCCCCCCCTTGGAACCTGAGTTGGCCTTTCGCTGTCGCGAATGATACACATTGTATACAGTATGTGTACTATGTGCACACTCAATGGAATTCGATGTCTTGTTGCGATACGCAGTGAAGTGGTGTGATAACATGTATGCAATGTAGCTGTGATGTAAGTAACTCGGTGGGTAGTTCGACCAGTACCTAGGCTATTGCGCTTTTCCTGACGGTTTGGACTGACTTTCCTGACACGTGAGCAGAGCACAGGACTCAATGTACAATAGAGAAGACCAATTTTCTGGCGTGATCAGCTCTTGTCGCGTGCGTTGACTCGACCGCAGTAAAAGCAGGTTGGTGTCCTTTTGTCGGGTGTCGGGCTGGCGGCCATAGAGAGAGGGAAGGGGGGGGGGGGGGGGGAGGGAGTAGGGAGGGGGGGCGAAAGGATCCCAGCGACCGACGGGAACAACTGGCCCAAACACGGCGCACTTGTTCCAGGACGATCAAAATTGATGCCTCCAAAAGGCCCCTACGGTGTTTCGAGCTACGCTCTTCTTTTGCAAAACTCCCCCCCCCCCCGCCCCCATCCTTTAGTTGGCCTCTCTTCTCAGCTGCATCAGCTCCTTTCAAGACGAGAAGGGCCATTGCGCGCGCGCGCCTTCAAAAGGCCCGTCCCGCGCCAGCTGTGTGCCCTGTGCGTCGGAGGACAGCCACTTGCCAAGAGTAGCATACCAGCGGCTCGTCTGAATGGGCCCGAGAGCCCTCCTCTTCCCCACAGGGGGCCGCCCTTCAATGGTCTCATCGCGCCCTGTCACTCAATCATAAGCTCCACTGAACGAACGGCGCCACAGTGCCGCGGGCTGTGGGGACGTCTGCCTAGCTAACTAACTAAGAAGATGGCCAGCTCAGCGCAAGTTTTGCTGTCTGTGACGCTGCTGGCCCTGGCTGCCAGCTCCTTGGTGACAACAACCAGGCGTGTGCAGCAGCAGCCAGGGCAATACAAAGAGGATGCAGAGGTGGGCATAACGAACGAGACGAATCGTCTCTTCGAGGACCTGCTGAGCGGCTACAACCGCCTGGTCAGGCCCGTGGACTGGAACAATCAGACCATCGTCGTCTCATTCAAGCTCCATCTCTCACAGCTTCTCAACGTGGTATGGATTCGATGAGGAGTGACTGACTGTATAGGTGTAGTCAATGAACAAGCACAGCAGCACATGCGTGACGTATGCACACGCTCACTGATTTGTGGGTCCGTCCTTTCAGCACATGAAGAACCAGATCATGGTGACCAACATTTGGCTGGAGCACGTGAGTCGTTCGGATGTCGAACTAAAGTCTGTCCAAACAAGCTTAGAGTAAAAACTGGGTACCCGATGATGGTTGATTGGCATTGCATAGTGTGTTGTGCATTTGAGGAGTATATTCAATAGTGTGTCACAATACAAAGTTGAGCATTTCTTCGGGGAGTTTCGCCGCAGTTACCTCGAGTTTCCAAAGGTAGTTTGTGCCATTCTTGGGCAATCGTTGCATAGTGTATAAGGCGTATTGGTGGGTACTGATCCATAAATGGATCAGGAATGTTCGCCGCAGGTTCACTTTGGAATGAAGAGGGTCTAAATGGGACGACGCCCTTTTCTTTTGGGTCACAAATGCGGGCGGTTACGATACCGTTGCTGTAGATTGCAGAACCGCACAGTAATTGCCGCGTTTCGTATTCGATCGAATAGGTAGCAAAACATACGTTGCACGACACATCCATGGAAAAATATTGCTTAGTTATAGCCATTTGAAAATGCCGAAATCTGCCATATTTGACAAACCCTTGAAAATATAATTAATTTCTTGAATTCTAAAATCTGAAACTGTTTCATAATTACTTGACATACTACGCCCGGTACATCCACGCAAAGATATTTTGAAATTTAAGTTGTTTGAAATTCTTTGAAATTTGACAATTTTGAGAAAAACCTTGAAAATATCCCTAAATTCGTTAATAATAAAATATGGAACTATTTGCTAAATAGTTGGCAGAGTATGCCCGACACAACCATGCAAAGACATTCTGAAATTTAAGCTATTTGAAATTATCTAAATTTGGGAATTTTAACAATACCCTCGAAAATATACGTAAATTCGTTAATTACAAAATCCGAAACTATTTGTTAAATACATGGCAGACTATGCTCGATACTTCCGTGCAAAGAAACTTTGAAATTTAAGCCGTTTGAAATTGTCGAAATTTGGGGATTTGACAAAACCCTTTAAAATATTCTAAATTTCATTAATTATAATCTCTGAAACTATTTGCTAAATACTTGGCAGACTATGCTCGACACATCCGTGCAAAGAATTTTTGAAATTTAAGCTGTTTGAAATTGCCGAAATTTGGGAATTTTGAAAATACCCTTGAAAATATACCTAATTTCGTTAATTATAAAATCTGAAACTATTTGATAAATACTTGGTAGACTATGCTCGACACATCCGCGAAAAGAAATTTAGAAATTTAAGCTGTTTGAAATTGTCGAAATTTTGGGATTTTAACAAAATCACTAAAAATATCCTAAATTTCGTTAATTATATTCGCTGAACCTATTTGCTAAATACTTGGCAGACTATGCTCGATACATCGGTGCAAAGAAGTTTTGAAATATAAGCTGTTTGAAATTGTCGAAATTTGGGAGTTTTGACAAAATCCTTGAAAATATCCCCAATTTCGTGAATTATAAAATTCGAAACTATGTCACAAATTAATCGCGTCTTATGCCCTTTCCATTTCAGCAAAAACTTTGCCGATACGACTTGTAAACAAAAGTGTCATTTTTGACATTTTTGTATTTTAATTGTAAATATCTCGAAGTAGGGAAATTAGCAACAGAAACGGACAACGGCACGTTACTCAGCGCATTCGACTCCATTGGGTGGCACCAACCGTCATGTCTAGTTTTGTGACACCCACAGACAGACAGACACACACACACACGGAAACACGAACAGACAATAGCGTCCGTACATATACTCGCCGCGCTGGGGCGCGGCGAAAAAAAACTGAGACTGGAGGTTTTTTGCGGATATCCGTGCACGAGTAGGATGTACCAGACCAAGTTAGGTACCAATCGATAGGTCTCGACGAGCTCTATTGGGTCATGCGTATTTCGACTTAGAAAGTGTTTGTTTTAAAGTAAAGAAAGTTTTTTAGAAAGTGTTTAGCCACGTCTCCATGGTTGTGGCACTGGGCATAGGAGCCAGCAACCACCCTACTGTTGCAGAGTTGGACGGACGTGCACCTGTCGTGGAATCCCAAAGAGTACGGCGGCCTCCAGGCCATCTACGTCCCTTCAGACAGAATCTGGCTTCCCGACATCGTCCTCTACAACAAGTACACAGTACACACACACACTGACATTATGTACACTGCACTATCTACATGTACTTGCCTAGCAGGTACTGCAGTGTAGTTCAGCCTGTCGCTCTACGATCCGATTGTCCACTGCCGTCTACTCGCTTGCATAGGTTTGTGCCTTTTGCAGCGCGGACGGCAACTACCAAATCAACATCATGACGAAAGCAAGAATCTACTCAAACGGCACCGTCAACTGGACGCCGCCAGCGCGCTATCTCAGGTCTCATGCTGCGCAGTAATTAACCATATAAAATTGTTTAGAGCGCCAACTGTATTGCTTGTGAGTTCAGCATGTGCCGCATAGAGATCCGCTACTTCCCGTTCGACGAACAAGTCTGCGTCATGCGTTTTGGATCTTGGACTTACGGCGGTCTGGAGGTTAGTCCTGCGTGCCACTACCATTCCTTTCGTCTAGTACTTACCTACCACCACCCCACACGAGGTATGTACCTAGGTTATTGATGGGGTAACCAACTTGGGTCTTTAAAAACAAAATTCGCCACAAAACAGAAAAGTTCCAATGCTGACAAAAGAGATGACAATATCACCAATATCGGGATTGATCGTCAAATGTGTATCTCCATCAATCTTAGTTGTAGCCAGAGCTCTTTCCTCTTGGTCGCGTGTGCAGGTGGACCTGCAGCACAAGGACAAGGAGTGGGAGAGGCGTCAGTTCAAGAGGGTGGTGAGGGAGGGCGGCCGACCAGACACCGAGTCCCAGTGGATCGTCGACAGGGGCGTCGACCTCAACAACTACTATCCAAACGTCGAGTGGGACATCATGCGAGTCCCAGCCATACGCAACATCAAAATGTATAGGGGTGGTGCGTTTGTGTGTGAGTAAGCGTGCGTGCGTGCGTGCGTGCGTGCGTGCGTGCGTGCGTGCGTGCGTGCGTGCGTGCGTGCGTGCGTGCGTGCGTGCGTGCGTGCGTGCGTGCGTGCGTGCGTGCGTGCGTGCGTGCGTGCGTGCGTGCGTGCGTGCGTGCGTGCGTGCGTGCGTGCGTGCGTGCGTGCGTGCGTGCGTGCGTGCGTGCGTGCGTGCGTGCGTGCGTGCGTGCGTGCGTGCGTGCGTGCGTGCGTGCGTGCGTGCGTGCGTGCGTGCGTGCGTGCGTGCGTGCGTGCGTGCGTGCGTGCGTGCGTGCGTGCGTGCGTGCGTGCGTGCGTGCGTGCGTGCGTGCGTGCGTGCGTGCGTGCGTGCGTGCGTGCGTGCGTGCGTGCGTGCGTGCGTGCGTGCGTGCGTGCGTGCGTGCGTGCAAGATGGGTATCTCAACAACTGTCAGGTACCCCTGTTGTTCCTCTCCCTTCGTGGACATCACCTGCGAGTTCCACATCCGGCGCAAGCGTCTCTTCTACATGGTGAACCTGATCTGGCCCTGCGTCAGCATCAGCGCCCTCACGGCCCTCGTCTTCTACCTGCCCAGCGACTGCGGAGAGAAGATCTCCCTCTCCATCTTCATTCTCATCTCACTCACCGTCTTCTTCCTACTGCTCGGTGGGTGGGCGGCCCCTTCTATGCTTACTTGACAAGACAATAGGCACAGGGAGGGTGCAACCGATGTTGAAAATTTGCACGCGGCAAGTGATCACGTCGGTCGGTTAGCTACTGTAGCCCGTGATCGGCTGCCCCTGCTCCGTCGTCCCAACAATCTGTATGTGACGCGCTGTGCAGTTGCCAGTTGTGTCCGTTCGCTCGTACATTTCCAAAACTGCGGCAGCCAACTGAGCTAAGGCATTCTTTCAGTGGAAATAATACCGTCGACAAGTCTGGTGGTGCCGTTGATTGGGAAGTACCTTCTCTTCACCATGGTTCTCGTCACGCTCTCCGTCATCATCACCGTCGTCACACTGGTGAGCGCCCGGGGGGGGGGGGGGGGGTGGAGGGAAAAGATGTCATGTCCGGTATGCGACAACAGAGTCCTGCATCTATTTGATATTCGCCTGGCCAGCCAACGGTTGCTGGTGTCATTCAGTCAGCGATGATAGTCTAAGTCAGGTGAATCAATTGCCACCCCTTGGTGCAGAATCTCCACCACCGTACTCCCACGACGCACACGATGCCCAAGTGGGTGAAGACGCTGTTCCTCCACTACCTTCCCCGCCTGCTGCTGATGGCCAGGCCCAGCGCCGAGGAGAAGGCCTGGGAGATGAGCAAGAGCAAGGTGCCGCGCAAACGACCCACCAGAGCCTTCTCCATTGTCGAGCCTGGGGACCTGGTCGCCGCCGCCGCCCTTCTGCAGAGGGCCAGGTCCCTTCCTTCTCTTTTGCCTTGGCTGCTGACTGCTCTCCTTCTACCTAGTAGTGATGGCAACCCAATACTGGGTAAGTACTTACCCAGTTGTACCCAGTTTATTTTAACTGGGTAAAAGTAAATTTACCCAGTTTCAAATTCACCAGAGACTGCCGTACCCAGTTTTACTTACCCAGAAATTGCCAAAATTAACTGGGTACCCAGTTTTACCCACTTTTAAAAACCGGGTAAAAACTGGGTAAATTAACTTTTACTTACCCAGTTTTATCGGAAACTGGATATACTTACCTGTACCCAGTTTCCAAATTTTGAAAATTGCCATCACTACTACCTAGGTACATAGTTCCCCACTTTCTTCTTTCCATAGAATGCACCCACCAGAGTGGCGAGCCCAGATTTTCCAGTGGGGTGGGCGCTGTGTACCTCAAGAGACTTGTGGTATTCTTCAGTAACGCCGCAGGCGAAAAGTTCTACTCATCCGCTTCAGTGAAAATTTGCCTTACATTTTGTTTCGGAGGTCGGGTCCACGGACCCGTCAGTATCTTAAAGTTCGATTGTCATCTGCCAGTGTTTCTGTTTTGTAGCAGGTCCCGCTCCTCTCTGGCCAGCGCAGCGGCGCGCTCGTCGATTTCCGAGAACTTCTATGGAGCTTCGTCTTCTGGGCCAGCGGCCGCCGCCGGTCCTCCCACCGTTGACGGCCATCTGCAGCAGCAGCAGGAAGGGGCCATTCCCACGAGGAGCGCCCTCCAGTCCGTCTGCTATGTGGCCGACCACTTCAAGAACTCCGAAGAGGACGATGCGGTACGGCAGAGGTCGACCACCGCTTTTAGCTAGTTGCACACAGCGAATACATCGACCGACTTCTGAAAGAGCCGCCCCCTCCCCGACCCCCTCCCCCTTCCCCCCCCCCCCCGCGATTTAAACAGGTGCACAGGACGGTTCAAAATTGTGTTCCAAGAACTCTTGGATCACTAATCTCTTCGCCTAGGGGATGACTGTGGGACGTCCAGTCCATGGACATTGTACCAGTAACAGGGCGTCACACAGAGACGACAGACAACTACGTACTATTGCAGGTGATCCAAGACTGGAAATTCCTGGCCAGATTGATGGACCGCGTCTTCCTTTGGATCTTCTCCACGACATGCGTTGTTGGGACGTCGACCATCGTCTTCGGTGCCCCTTCCCTCTACGATCACAATGAGCCCATCGCTTAGTTGAATCAACGCAGTAGTGGTGCTGCTCCATCTGTTTCGCAACACGTATGTACATCGATCCACGACGAGCATTGTGCGCCTTCGAACGTACCGTAGCCCTGGAAAGGGTCTGCTCGCCAAACGAACAATGACGCATTCGGAAACGGTCAACAATGGATGCCCGCGCGCAAACATGACAGTGACGCAGTGGCAAGGCAGCCGCGCATCGCTGCATACAGTAAGAAAAGTATGGGATAATACGTGCAGGCAGGAAGCCCCGTTCGCTACTGTCATGTACACGCCACTCTCTCTCAATTGTACGGAATCGGCTGAAAGCTTTTGCAGTTTATCAGAAGCACTCTGTCCAAACTGGGCTTGGATGTGCATGGAGTCAAGCTGAGAAGACGGTCGCCTGCACCTCCTTCCACGTCAAACAGAATAGATCTTCGTCAAACAGCCTTCGGTGTCTTCTGTTTAGTGTTTAGGGCTGATGATCGCGCAGTGTTCAAGATTTGCTGTACTTATTGGTCACAAACAATCAGAGCTTTGTTACAGTACCATAGAACTCCCTAATCGCTCAACCGTCGTGTCACTACCCACAAAGACTAGCTGATCAGTGATCGCTTTGTGCTGCTTCTGTAATAAACAAAGGTGAAACGCTTCCGCCGTTTGTTTCCGCAGTATGCATTATGCAAGGCGGCAGCCCATTTCACTCCTGTTCCATGTACACATGGTCGGGACCGTAGAGAAGTCCCCTGTGTTAATTGCTGCACAATGACATTGCCGCTTTTCCTTTGGCTACTCTGGACGCACATTTTAAACGGATTTCCCTTCCGCTACCGGACCGCGTAGGCAAGGTACATAGTAGAAGAGTGCTAAATGGTCCTCCGAGATGCGTTTAGGCACACCGAGCGGCCACACGTTCACCATAGTTCATGTGTATGTTACGTTGTGTGACAACCCAGACAGACGGAGGAGGCTTAGGCGGGCAGACTGATAGGCTCACCCACTCTAGTGCACTGAAGCGAACAAACAAACTTAGCAGCGGTTAGTAGGACCTGTTGTTTTCTAGCTAGATAAAGACTGGAGTTTGGCTGCAATTGCTTGTAGGTTTGTAGACTAATCGTCAATATACCGACGAAGAAATTCGAAAGCCTAACGCATTGATCCTACCCTCCACTCCAAAATTGACTTCTGAGATCGAATGCAAAAAAATAATGTCGACGACCTTCGTCAAACCGCCAACCAAGGAGAAGATAAAGGAGTTGGCCGACAGGCGCCGTCTCGACCTCTCAGATGAAGACCTGGAGCGATTCAGCGGTATTTGAATGAAATACAACAGCTCAACCAGTGTTCAGTTCTCAAACTCCTCTCCGCGACTTGCAGGCATGATGGTGGGCAACGCGCAGGAGTACAACGCCGTCTACGCCTTCCCCGAGCATATTCCCGAGGTCAAGTACCCAAGGACTCCGGGACACCGACCCACACCAGAGGAGAACCCACACAATGCGTGGTACGGCCAACTGTGTTACCACTCCCAGTGTGACAGTCTCGCAAGCGACGTATCTGCATCTGTCGAAGACTTCGAATTTTTTTTGAGATCTTAAGAGACGCTTTCTGAGAGAGTCGACCTTTGTCAGCAGGAAGGCGGACACTTTTTGTTCGACCTTCTTCGATTTTGTTCATTTTCAAGTATGTTATACTACTTCTCAAGACAAGTCGAATGCAAGTTGCCGCAGCCTGCTAGGTGTCGTGGCTGTCGAGATATGGCTCTTCAAAGTTGACCCACTTTTGGGCCTCTTTAACGTGTGCTCCATAGAGCGTAATTCCGATTTTCGCACCGCGTTCACGCAAACCGATCGAGCCACAAAATATTCTTGTTGGCAACGATGCACAACACATAGCGCTACACGGGTATGACTATTTCGCGCAAATTCCAGGCATGGCTTGCAGTCAAAATTCGCGCGCAAATTTTCACCAAAAAACAAAATTTTTTCAAATTTTCTCAAAATTGCCACGCCGGTGCATCTTTGGACGGCGAATCTAACGGTGAAAACCGCACGGCCAGGCGAGGCTTATTTTTCGAGAAATTACGCATCAAAGTTTGATATTTCTCTATTGTGCGACCTAATGGGCTGAAGTTAGGTTTTCGTCCGACGTTCGCGCAGACGGCCCGAGCCACAAAAATGTTTTTCTGGAGGAGGTACACAACATATAGCGCTACACATTGTTAGCAATTTCTTGAAAATTCCAGGTATGGCTTGTATCCAAAATTTGGGCGCCAAAATATCACCAAAAATATTTTTTTTTGCAAATTTATTGAAAATTGCTGTCCCGATGCAGTTTTGGATGCTGAATCGAATGCAAAAAACCGCATGGCCGAGCAATGCTTATTACTCGAGAAAATACGGTTCAAATCTGGATTCCACTCCTGTAATTTGGCACTCCTTGAAACGAACTTTAGAGCACATTTTCTCGAGTAATAAGCATTGCTCGGCCATGCGGTTTTTTTGCATTCGATTCAGCATCCAAAACTGCATCGGGACAGCAATTTTCAATAAATTTGAAAAAAAATTTATTTTTGGTGATATTTTGGCGCCCAAATTTTGGCTACAAGCCATACCTGGAATTTTCAAGAAATTGCTAACAATGTGTAGCGCTATATGTTGTGTACCTCCTCCAGAACAAAATTTTTGTGGCTCGGGCCGTCTGCGCGAACGTCAGACGAAAATCTAACTTCACCCCATTAGGTCGCACAATAGAGAAATATCAAACTTTGATGCGTAATTTCTCGAAAAATAAGCCTCGCCTGGCCGTGCGGTTTTCACCGTTCGATTCGCCGTCTAAAGATGCACCGGCGTGGCAATTTTGAGAATATTTGAAAAAATTTTGTTTTTGGTTAAAATTTGCGCGCGAATTTTGACTGCAAGCCATACCTGGAATTTGCGCGAAATAGTCATGCCCGTGTAGCGCTATGGGTTGTGCATCGTCGCCAACAAGAATATTTTGTGGCTCGATCGGTTTGCGTAAACGCGGTGCGAAAATAGAAATTTCGCTCTATGGAGCACACGTTAAAGAGGCCCAAAACAGGGTCAACTTTGAAGAGCCATATCTCGACAACCACGACACCTAGCAGGCTGCGGCAACTTGCACTCGACTTGTCTTGAGAAGTAGTACAACATACTTGAAAATGGGCAAAATCGAAGGAGGTCGAACAAAAAGTGTCCATGCAATGGTCGATTCTCTCAGAAAGCGTCTCTTAAAACGTCCCTATTACGTGTAGCATGCCTACACAGGGCCTGGCTGAGTCGAATCGAGGGCGCCAAGGGAGGCAAGTTGTCCGGCTACAGTGTGGCCATCAAGGACAGCGTCTGCGTCGCCGGCGTCCCAATGATGAACGGCTCGCGCACTCTCGAGGGATACACGCCAGACAGGGACGCCACAATCGTCACCCGACTCCTCGACGCTGGCGCCACCATTCTGGGTAAGGTTTTGTAGGTTTGTACTGTGTAGTAGTCTAAAGCAATTTGGTTTGTACTGAACAACGCTCTAACTGCACGGCGGGGCGACTCCTCAGCGATGAATTCGAACCTGCAACGCACGTCGTCCTGCCTTCAGGGAAGTCGACGTGTGAAGACATGTGCCTGAGCCCCTTCAGCTTCCTGACCACCTACGGCCCTGTCCTGAACCCGCACAAGGCCAAGGACGGCCAGGAGAGGACCACAGGCGGTTCCAGCTCTGGCAGCGCCGCTCTGGTGAGTCAGAACAACTGAGTGGATTCTTCGCCGAAAGGATCTGAAACTGCAGGATCAGAGGCTACAGTGTACACAGCACCACACCTTTTGTAGGTGG
>JASAMZ010005754.1:22500-100898 GCA_030248115.1 Linhomoeus sp. GSCO2_2 | reverse complement strand
CTGGAATTAAAATGAAATTCCAGTATGACACCCTGATCCCTAGTTTTGATCGCTAATAACTTCTGGGGTTTCCGACGAATTTCGCTAAAATTTGCACACGACAAAGATACATGGAAAGAATTTTTTGTCTCCAAATTTCAGCTTGAACACTCCAGGCATGCCTGAATGACAAGACGAAACGTGATGTACGTCAATTTCGCACTTTTCTACTGGCTTGCTTGGCTGGGTAGACTGGTCATTGACGGCAGACAAGGGGAAGGGTAGTATGAAGAATGTTTATTTCAGTATCAACCTTATGTTGCCAAAAGGCCATTATTTAAACTTGCGATAATGATATTCCCCTTGAAAGAGCGCCAAAAAGTGTCCGTCTCGGCAGACGCTGAGGTGGTCAAGGAGGCGATCGAAAATGATGGAGATCACGTCGTGCTCCGTAACTTGTGATTCGGGTAGTTGATGTTCGTGAAATTTAGAGACAAAAAAAATTCATTCCATGTGTCTTTGTAGTGTGCAAATTTCAGCGAAATTCGTCGGAAAACGCAGAAGTTATTAGCGATCAAAACTAGGGATAGATAAATGGGACACTCGGTAGAGTTCATTGAATTGGAACTCTGACGTTAAATCCAGCTAGGCGAAGCGGCGCCAATTGATACAAATACGAGGCAAAGGCAACTGAAAGATGTTGAAGAGTTTACCCATCCTTATCAATTTGCTTCTCCCCGTCAGATCAGACGAAACGCTTCAGCTCGAAGTCTCCCAAGGGCTCTACCATGATTTGGGCTGATCGCTGTGTCGATCCTTCAGCGGCTTCACCTCCGCCAGCCACCATCCCGCTGTAGGCTTCTGACCATTTGGATCTCCTCGTCTGTTGGTCACCTGTCTACCGCTGCAGTTGTCGCATCGGTTCCATGTGAAGAAACGGGCCTTGGGCCGTGTCCGAGCGAACGAGGGCGGTGACGGTTGCTTCTTCTGCTTCTGCTGCTGGTCGCGCCGCTTCCACAAGGGAGCCGCGAGAAAGACAGTTGTGTGACGCAGAAGTCGCGGATGAAACTCTGAATGTTTCATGCGGTTTACATAGATTTTAGCTACAGTAAGTTTGGTAGTCCATGCTCGTCTATTAATTATTCCACAAATAAAGGTGGGCTGGCTTCGTTGTTGAAGATGACGTCGTCGAAGTCGTCCATTAATCGAGTCGTACCAGAGAAGAGTGGGCGTCCAAAGTTGGCTGACCGCTGACGTCGTCGTCGTGACTGGGGTAGTTGCTGCTGCTGTGCTGCTGGACAAAGGGCTTGCGCCGCTGCTGCTCCACCGACTTGCCGACGGAACGACGCCACTTTGGTATACGGTGGTGGCGCCTCGCCGAACCCCTTGGTGGAGGAACCGCTGGGAAACCCGTTGTTGGGCACAGACCCGCGCGCCGAGTTGCCGAGCGCCACATGTACGTTCGACAGAGTCGGGAGCGATGCGAGGAGTAACCTCTAAGGTGCCGTCCTGTCTCTAAGGTGCGCTCCATGACCGCCAGTGAATATTGCATAGTGGCAAATTCGCCCGTTGTGCGCCTCCCGAATAAAATGCTGCGATTTTTGTGCAAATTGGAGCCGTTTTCAAAGTAGATCTTTATTACGGACTACTGAGTGAACGGCGATGACTAATACACGAACAAGGCAAATATCACCCATAGAGTTAACCCATCTTTATCGTTTATCGTCTACGCATCAGACGAAGCGCTCCAGCTCGAAGTCTCCCAGTGGCTCGACCATGATTCTGGGCTGGGCACTGTGTCGATCCTTCAGCAGTTTCACCTCCGCCAGCCACCGTCCCGCCGTCGGCTTCTGTTGCCCCCTTCCCTCTCTTCCTCTGTTGGCCGCCAGTCTGCCGCTGCAATTGTCGCAACGGTTCCAGGTGAAGAACTGCAGTTCCGGCGGCTTCGAAGCGAGAGGTGGACGCTTCGCCTGCTTCTGCTGCTGCTGGGCTTTCTCGCGCCGCTTCCACAAAGGGGAACCGCGAGGAGGACAGTTGTGGGACGCTGAAGTCTCGGTGGCGATCTGAATGTTTCAGACAGTTTTGATAGGGTCCAACAATAGAACGGACAGTGGTAGGCACCTCCCATAGTGTACTTTCGGATACATACGGTACAAACGGAAGTTACCTCGTTGTCGAAGAGGGCGTGGTCGAAATCGAAGTCGTCCATATCGAGTCGTCCCAGAGAAGAGGCGGGCGCCCACAGTTGGCTGACGTCGTCGTGACTGGGGTAGTTGCTACTGGTGTGCTGCTGGGCGAACGGCTTGCGCCGCTGCTGCTCCACCGACTTGCTGACGAACGACGCCACTTTGGTATACGGTGGCGGCGCCTCGCCGAACCCCTTCGTGGAGGAACCGCTGGGAAACCCGTTGTTGGGGACGGACCCGCACGTGGAGTTGCCGAGCGCCATTCGCTCGACGGAGTCGGGAGCGATGCGAGGTGTGACGTCTGGAGCCCCGCCCTGGCGTCGTCGACGGTGGTTGGCGCTCTGAGACCGGCAACAGGCCCACTGGCTGAACGACAGGATGAACGGACAACTGTTGGTCCGACAAATGACATCTGACTGCCTTTCCCACCAGAAATGCCTTCTGAAGTCGCGGCAGAAGATCAAGTAGATGAGAAAGTTGACGGAGGAGTTGAAGATGACCAGTAGATTGCTGATGTCCGTCAGATAGTTCATGAGGATCTGGTCCACCTGCTCCACCACGTCCCAGAGGGGCAGACCTTCCAGAGTGTTCACCACAAGAGCCAGGGTGTTGCAGCAGAGGAAGAGGACCACAACCATAATCATGGTGATCGTGTCCTCGCTACCTGAAACCGAGAACTGAAAGCGTTTCTCTTTTTCGACTTGTTGAATACTGCCAGTTGATTGTGTGTTGTCTACTTGTATTGTCAACAGCTGTAGCAGTCGATTGTCAGCAAAGGTTGTTACCGTTGGCTCTTCCATCGGTTGCATTTGTCGTTGCGGCCTGTTTGCGCGCCCTGACGACGATGAGAACGTTGAGAAGGAGCAGCAGTGCAAATGGGAGCGACGTCATCAGGGCGAAGTACATGTAGAAGTTGTAGACCAAGTAGATCCTCTCCATATAGGGTGTGGGGCAGATCTCCACCATCGTTTCGGTTATCTACGTGTGGAGGAAAAGCAAACGTGGCGTCAAACTACAAAAACTCTGTGTTGACTCACGGTCTCGACAGTCAGTCCGTCGGTAAGGTTGTGCGTGTAGGTGCAGTCTCGCGCAGAGACCTGGCCAAATCGCCAGATGTTGTAGACAATGGAGCCGCCGAACACCAACAGCACCACGCACACCGCTCTGCCGACCTTGTTGTGGCTTCTCAGCGACGGCCAGCACACCTGAGGAAGGAGAGACAAGCGAGAGAGTTACGATTGCATCGGATTGTAAGTTCCAGCTAACTACGGGTGCATTGGTCAAACCTTTCATACTACAATGAAACATTTTTGCCACGACTCTTGAGTGAGCAAGCTCAACGCAAGCACCTTGACGCAGCAGTCGAAGGCGTAGCACTACCTTGACGTAGCAGTCGAAGGCGGCGGCGACGGTGAAGTAGACGGAGCAGGTCTGCGCTATGTAGCCCAGTGGGAGGGCGTGTATTATCACGTGGGGCGACTGGCGCAGCAGGACAAGGTAGCCTCGGATGGAGTCGATCCAGAAGATGAAGAGTCCGGTGGCCACCACCCAGAAGTCGCTGACCGCCAGCGCAGCCAGATAGACTGACTGGGAGGAGCGCATCCTGAAGTGGCATTGAGCACTGAGCAGTGTAGTGGGCGTAAGACATGCGCCAAACACCCCGCGCGTCAGTCGTGCGTGTTTCCCCAGGGCAACGCTGTAAAATGTTTCACTTTGGTTATATAAGGTAAAGATTGCCAAGAATGGTAGTATTCTTCTATTTTTCGTATTAAATTAGACTATTCGTTCACCGCACTTAGGCATGGTGTAGATGAGCAGGTTGCAGACGTTGGAGGTGAGACCGAAGGCGGAGACCAGCGGGAGGGCCACGATGATGAGAACGAGGTTGTAGAGACGGTAGGCATCCGAATACGCCGTCGAAGAGAGGTCCGTGATACACTGACAGCTGTTGACGCTGCCGTTCACCGCCGAAAACATGGGCGAGCTGAGCGAAGAAGGGAATATGCTGGGTGTGTGATGAGTGGGGGTGAGAGTTAGACTGGCAAACCATGCGGGGAGCGTTTTGAATGGGCGGCTAATGGCAAATGCGATTGGCACTGGCAGCTTGGATAGTGCCACTCTCGAACTATCAGCTTTGCTACTATGTAAATGGACGCTGGTACTGTAGGAGCGCTGATGATCAACTCATTCAAGCGATCGGTCAAATACGCTCAGTCTATTTTGCACCAACCGAAGCGAACTTGGTACCATACGCGCCTATGGAGGTACTTACCGCATGTTTCACTGACACTTCGATCGAGTCTCGCTGAGCCAGGTTTCTCTGTTGGGAGTAGCATAGACTAATCTAATTGCTGCATATATATACCGTCATTGAAATATTCCGATAGTGAACCGTTCCACCTGCAAAATCTGGCCAAAGCAGCACCAAAACGAACTAAAACAAGACCGGACGCTGGGAATAGGAAGGAATGTCGATGGAGGGAAGGAAGGCTATAGACTGGCGACTAGACTACTTACTCGGCGCCGCTGAGCGGGAAATGAGATTGAGGCCTGCCTTCATCTCTCAATCCAAGCACGGCCTTTCTTTTTGCCGACCGGCGCTTCCAAAATGGGAGATTTCTCGCGCGCGCCCGCTTGACGACAGGCTTCGCAGACGTCGCCAGTTGTGCCCCATCTCAGTGGGCTAATCTCTGCGCGCGTATCACACTAATTTCAACTCAGCCCTCCTTTCAAAGCAACGATCATTCAGAAGACTACTGCCGATTGCCGAAGGCTTGTGGAAAGAACTCAAATAGGTAGCGTGATACATTCAGCGCTGGCAAGTGAATCCATGCGGGTGGCGGGATGGACCACATTTAAAACGGCACTCATCACATATAATTCGGGTGTTGGCACATATAAAACGGGACTGTCACATATAAATCGGCACTACCACAAATACCCAACAGTTGCACGTATAAATCGGCACAATCACATATAAATCGGCACAATCGCATATAAATTGGTACTATCGCAAATAAATCGTAACTTTCACATATAATCGGCCGCTCGGCGTGTCTGTCCCCCTGCTTACAGAGAATCGACTGGCACACGAACTATGTAGAGCGTTTGTGTCAGCAAGCGAGCGTTTGTGTGTGTCTGGTGACCAGGCAAAATCCGTTTTCAAAGTGAAAGTTGTTGCGAGCGCTAGCAGGGAAGGGGCATAGCCGGCCTAAGCAGGAGGTGAAGAATATAGGGGAATGTGCACTCCACCCACTGTTTGCACTAAAACTCGGTCGGCGTCGCGCCTGGCGGGTCTCAACTGAGGCTTAGCGCGCTCCGCGCGCCCTGAAGTCGGTCACCGGTCGCGTTAAGCCTAAGTTTCGACCCGCCAGACTGCGACGCCGACTGACTCTTGTGCATGGTGGGCGCAGGGCGAGCCCAAGCATAGCCTGATTTGGAAGGAATATTCTGTGTCCGAAAGAAATGTAACGAAACACGAGACGGCCATTGTTTCACACATGTAATCTAATGCAATTGAAAGTTTTACAATACACAACAGAAGTGCAATCGGTCCATTTTAACGGCCGCTGCCCATTATGAACGCGTTTACGCCTACAAAAGCATAATATGCGCTAGTACCCAAATATATGTGCTAGCACCAAATTATATGTGCAAGTACCGATTTATATGTGGAAGTGCCGCTTATATGCGCAAGTTCCAGAATATATGTGGAAGTACCGATTTATATGTGACGTGTTCCGTTTTATATGTGACCCGTCATTTTCCCCAATCCATGCAAGCTAGACAATGGGATGTTGTCGTCTTTGCCTCCCAAGTGGCTGACAAATGTGCACCGAACTGGCTAAGCAAGGCACAATCACAACAACAACGTATTTGTCATCAGTAGGCAAGATGGGCACTAGAAGCGACAACAACAGAAGTGGCTCTGCTGCTGTCAACTGGAAGCCAATCCCCACCACACACTGATTGTCTTTCTGCCACCGCGACTGTAAGTGCACAAACACACTCTCATAATGGCTATAGCAGTGGCAGCTACATCATAGGTACACATGTTCGGTGCTTGCGCCCTGATTCTGAAGAGAGCTGATTTTCTTTCCGCTCGCACCTTGGCGGAAAGACGGGGGGGGGGGGGGGGATAGCCAAAGGCCGTCATCTGCTCCAGGTAACGAGAAGGAGAGAGGAAAGAAGACAATAGACGGGGCTGGCAATGCGCTACATTTCATCCGTATGCATAATCGACCCATTCCTAGGACGGCACTCGTACATCCTCCAAACCTTTACGGCCACAAACTGAAACTGGACGAGGGGCAAAGCGTCATAAACGGGCAGACCCTCCAAACTGAAAAGAATGGCTCTGCGAAGGCCAGAGGGCAGGCAAACACTGGCGCCATTTCAGTTTTCCAGGCTCTCTTTTTACCCTGCTTTCCAAGTACATACATACGGATGAATGCACCTACTGTATGTAGGTCTTACACTCCTCTTCCCACCCCCACCCCCCCCCCCTTACCCGATCTCTGACACCCCCTTAGGTCCATGTGCATACATTGGCGAGTGCGGCGTCTGGCCGCTAAATAAATCTGCATTCTCAATTCGGTTTGGGCCGAAAAGGAAAGGAGGAGAGCTGTGAAAGAGCATCATTTCCTCCATAAGAATGAGGAGACGAAGAGTGGGACGGTGTCCTGGGATCGGCTCACAATCCCTCAATCAGAAGTTCAAAGTTGCTGCAGTGGAGTCCTTTGGGAAGCGTGGGAAACGAGGAAAGATGTATTGCAGAAAGACGCTTCGCTCTGATCGTGATGGGTGCAACAAACAAATGTTTCACGGCATCTTTATGAAAGAATTGGTCGGAAGCATATAACTTTTGGAGACTCTCTAGCACGTGTGGTATTGTCATTGCACCTGGAATTTGACGTCGTCGTCTCCAGTGGCGAATCAGTCGACTTCAGAAGTTCTGCCATGACTCCTTCGCGGCTGGAAGCGGCAAGGCGGTGGATGGCCAAGGTGACTCTTCAAACGTGAAGGAACTATTATCAGGGCGTTTGACTTGATGTTGGACCATTGAAACTGGTTCAGCTTCAGCAACGAAGTGCTCACAAACCTTTGACGCGGTCAAGAAGGAGCGGTCGAAGTAATCCTGGGAACGAGCCCCGAATCCGGCCGAAAAACCTCGAGCGGCACAGTCGAACTCTCGTCGTAAAGGGCCTCGAACGATGGCGACGCAGTTTTTTGATCGGGAAAACCGCCGCCGGAGGGAATTCGCGCTGCAAAAGCTGTTAATTACATTGTAGCGGCGAGCGCGCGAGCACCGGAGCAGAGATTGCGAGCGGCCGATAAGTTCCGGACGAATTCGCGGCAAAAAGGCGTCGCGGGAAATAAACCCTCTGGTCCCCAAATTATTTCCCGGAATTGCTGGGAACTCGAACGGTCAATAGGTGTGCGAACCATAGAGGGGCGCTTCTCGCCTCTCTTCTCTAGCTAACGAGGTCTTCTGACGAGCGTAAATCGAGCCTTAGAAAGGGCGCGCGGACAGTCACCGTATCTGACTGAGATTGAGCCATTCCTCAGGTCGGTGGGTGGGCGAGAGACTTGGAGAGAAACAAGCGGCGCTTGAAAGTGCCGCGCGGCGCAGAAAAGCCGCGGCCAAAAAGGCAACTAAGCCGCCGCGCGCGCCTCACTCGAAATTGGAGCCTTTCTTGCGTCCATAACGCCTCGGGCTAAGAGGCAGGTTCCGAAGGAGATTCCCCTACCTTCCCCTCCATGCGGCGCCTATAAGTCACGCGCCGTCTCGCCCAGAGAGCCGACAAATCAATCAGGCGCTTGTTTGCCACTTCGACAGAGGAAGAAGCGCCCTCCCTCCCTCATAATGTTGCCAATTCCGCCGGAATTTATGCGCCGGCCATTTCATGGGTGTTCGAATGCACGAATCCTGCCTAATGTGCCGCCCACACACCGCGGAAGTTCACTCAGGCAGGAGTGACTGGTGTACATTTTTTGTATGTGGGTCGTGGGAAGGTGCAAGAACAAGACAAGTGAAGCTGACAGACGGACAAGCCGCCAGCTGACCTGGGTAGGATCGGTTTCAAGCCGGCTGACATTGGAAGGCGGAGGAGAGGGAAAGAGAGCGTCGAGACTTCGGGAAACCACCCTTTCCATCTGTATGCGTCTCGGCTGCTTAAGCCCGTTGGAATTCGCAATAGGATTTGCAGCTGGCATTGAATTGAAGCTGTCCTGGTCGGCTGACCTCAAGCTTCAGGACCACCCACGCTGCCTCCACGACCACCCGCGCGAATGAAACGGGTGGGGATTTTGGGCGCTTTTAAAAATTGCCTAGCGCTTCTAATAAAGTCACGAAGCGCTTTTAAATGGCCACTAGCGCTTTTAATTTGCCACATCAGCTTTTGCTTGCCGCCCTTCGGAAATGGCAGGAGGCGCTTTTAAAATGGCAGAACGCGCTTTTAAATGGCATGTTGCGCTTTTAATTCTTCCGGCAGTATTCCAGTTGGGCTTGACGCGGTGGAGGAACGTATTCATGGCACGCAGCAATGGCCAGGCACCGCTGTTTGCGCGATGAGGGCAAAGCAGGGAAGGAGCTCAGCCGGCCTAAGCAGGAGGCAAAATATATGGGGGAGTGTGCACCCCACTTACAGTTTGCACTAAAACTCTGCCGGCGTCGCAGTCTGGCGAGTCTCAGCTGAGGCTTAGCGCGACCACCAACTTCAGGGCGCGCTCCGCGCGCCCTGAAGTCGGTCACCGGTCGCGTTAAGCCCAAGCTTCGACCCGCCAGACTGCGACGTCGACTGACTCTTGTGATCCGTCTCTGGGCGCAGGGCGAGCCTAAGCATAGCCTGAATTCAAAGGAATATACAGCTGTCTAAGGATAACAATGTGTTCAATCAAGCAATGCGAATTCCGGACATCCAATTTACGTGAATGCACACAGACTGCAACGAGAAAGTCGTCCATTCAGTACGCTCGCTTATATCCCCACCGTCTGCCTTTTGGTTGACCATCGGCATGGCTCCGCAGCTTCCACGGAATTAAAAGCGCAAGTTGCCATTTAAAAGCGCATTCTGCCATTTTAAAAGCGCTTCCGGCCAAATTAAAAGCGCGCCGCTGCGTTTCGCGGTCGCCAGAAATTAAAAGCGCAAGATGCCAATTAAAAGCTGGACGTGCCATTTAAAAGCTGCAAATATTTATCCCCGAATGAAACCTGCTACAATTCTATTCGATACACCGACGAACATCCCAATCCCCGTTACTTATCAACTGTGGTTGAAACATTCTTTTTCGCTTTGGACACTATTTACGTAACGAGTAGGGAAACGACTCAGAAAGAATGTTTTAGGTATGTTTAAAGAAGTACACATAGACAGGAAACCAGTGTATTAGCTTGCCAAGAATGAATCAAACCATATTGTAACCAGCGCAGACAGTTTTGAAGTTTGTTCTGAACGTCGCGCTTCCAGTGCGCTATTCGAGGCGAGCAGTATACCTCTCTTGAGCACGCGAAGCTAAACCCATGCGCCACAATCGGTTCTGATGAGCGAAACTCCAGCCAAAATCCAGTACGAGTGATCATCCATGTGAGCGCGTCACCACTCCTATGCTCTCCCTCTTCTGCTAAGACGTCTTCGCCGCCGCTGTCTTCGTCGTCTTCTGCTCCATCTTTGAATCTGCGCCAGTGCTGTGCTGACGCTTCCTTCTCGTCGTCGTCGTCGTCGTCGCTGTCGTCCAAGATGTCAGTCTCCTCGAACAGACCCAGGGCAGCCTCGTCCACTTTGTGCAGGAAGTCCGTGGATATGCCCGTCTTCACGATCTTCTTCGAGCGGCGAACGCTAGGTCGGAGGAGGAGACGTAGAAGGAAAGAGAAGCGTTTCAAGTCATGGCTTCTACCTCGTCGTAGATGTTAGCTACTGTTCTAATTCAGGCAGTTTCATCATAGTCATACACAAAACAACCTCCAAATCCATACATGCGACGCCGCGTAGAGCGATTTGGGTAACTATCTCACTTTCACTACAAATCTCCTTCTGCAGTTCGCCCCACTGGATGGACCTGTTCCACGATCGTCGCCGCGAAACACTGTGCCTGCGTGACTTGGTTTCTCTACCCATTAGCGTTGCAGGAATGAACTTTCTCGGGAAACACATGGTTCTTTCACATTGTTTGAATAACTTACTCCACAAGCTTACATAACTTTTCTGCAACATAACTCGCAGCGTGGATGTGCAGCTCACGAGAACGCTCCTGCGAGAATGGTCTTCCGCAAGCTGAGGTAGCCATCGCATCCCTCTGCTTCTTGCAGTGGTCGAGCATGGCGAAGATTGACGTTGACCAGACTGGGCGCGCACCGTATACGAGGGGAATTATGGAGTAAAAATTCCGTCTCAAGTGGTCGACTGCGTCACGATACGCTGGAAAGGACAGTATCTACCGGGTGTTTTTATATATGTGGTAAATCGCAAAGTTGAATAACTTTTGCGTGGGTTAACTCAGACAGGTGAAACTTGCACACGACAAATACAACACTTGTCCATCAGTGTTGTAAAGAAACCGTACAGTTCGAAGCTAACACACAAGCTACAGGGTGTCAAACTTGATGTCGAATTTCGAGGAGTTTGCATGAATCAAACCACTAGGTACAACTCTTTCGTTTCACAAGCAATTCGGATGCAACTAATCTGATAAGATAGCCCAGAAAACGAGCTTTAATTTGCCGCCAAAACGATCTTCCTAACTTTATCTAGTGTCATTTCGCATGTCGCCAAGTTTCGGCATAAGTGTGTCCGCAGCACTGGAGATTCGCCTTTTCGCCACTCGCCCCTTCACGCCATTTAGTGTCAAGTTTTACAAGCTGCGAAATGACACTCGATAAAGTTAGTCAGATCGTTTTGGTGACAAATTAAAGCTCGTTTTCTGGGCTATCTTATCAGATCAGTTGCATCCAAATTGCTTTTGAAACGAGAGAGTTGTAGCGGTTTGATTCATGCAAACTCCTCGAAATTCGACATCAAGTTTGACACCCTGTAGCTTGTGTGTGTTAGCTTCGAACTGTACGGTTTCTTTACAACACTGATGGACAAGTGTTGTGTT
Organism: Linhomoeus sp. GSCO2_2; assembly: GCA_030248115.1. Lineage (NCBI taxonomy): Eukaryota > Metazoa > Nematoda > Chromadorea > Monhysterida > Linhomoeidae > Linhomoeus > Linhomoeus sp. GSCO2_2. Next base: position 89,637 of record JASAMZ010005754.1, on the reverse strand, counting down.
TGTCGTGTGCAAGTTTCACCTGTCTGAGTTAACCCACGCAAAAGTTATTCAACTTTGCGATTTACCACATTTAAAAAAACACTCGGTATATGACATGCAGGAGACCGATCACAGCAAGCGTTGTGCAACTGATATTGTTTGGTGTATGAAACGATAGTTTGATGGGGGGTGGGCGGTATGTACTAGGGCATGTAACCGAGAAGTTTGACCAGCAACGGCTCCAGCAGAGGCACCTTGTGGACCGACAAATCCCTTGACAGAACCACAGGCCATCGTTGCGACTTGCGATTATGGATGGTAGCAAAAACATTGCAGTTTGTGAACGAGCAAAACTGCTTAGCGCTCTGGAGGAATGAGTGGGACTTGCGGTATGCAATGGCGGTGGATGTTAGTCAGTTTGACGTCGCAGAGCGGCGCCCGAATCACGCCCACTATAGAAACAGACGGACAATCCACAGCACCCACAGATTCAAGCCAACCCTGCGAAAAAGAACGCCACTACGACATATGATACACAAACGCATCAAAACGTCTACGCTCTCCCTCCTTTGCCAAGGCGTCTTCGTCTCGCTGTCTTCGTCGTCTTCCGGTTCGCCTTCGAATCTGCGCCAGCGCTGCCGCTGCCCTCTCGTCGTCGTCGTCGTCGTCGCCGTCGTCGTCGTCGTCGTCGTCGTCGTCGTCGTCGTCGTCGTCGTCGTCGTCGTCGTCGTCGTCGTCGTCGTCGTCGTCGTCGTCGTCGTCGTCGTCGTCGTCGTCGTCGTCGTCGTCGTCGTCGTCGTCGTCGTCGTCGTCGTCGTCGTCGTCGTCGTCGTCGTCGTCGTCGTCGTCGTCGTCGTCGTCGTCGTCGTCGTCGTCGTCGTCGTCGTCGTCGTCGTCGTCGTCGTCGTCGTCGTCGTCGTCGTCGTCGTTGTCGTCGTCGTCGTCGTCGTCGTCGTCGTCGTCGTCGTCGTCGTCGTCGTCGTCGTCGTCGTCGTCGTCGTCGTCGTCGTCGTCGTCGTCGTCGTCGTCGTCGTCGTCGTCGTCGTCGTCGTCGTCGTCGTCGTCGTCGTCGTCGTCGTCGTCGTCGTCGTCGTCGTCGTCGTCGTCGTCGTCGTCGTCGTCGTCGTCGTAGTCGTCGTCGTCGTCGTCGTCGTCGTCGCTGCCTCCAAGAAGTCGGTGTCCCCGAACAGGCCCAGGCCCAGGGCAGCCTCGTCCACTTTGTGCAGGAAGTCGGTGGAGATCCCAGTCTTCACGATCTTCTTCGAGCGGTGAGGGACGTTGAACGCTAGCTAGCAGGAGGAGAGAGAGATGGACGGGGAGCGTTTCAAATTTGGTGTATTAGAGTGATCTTCCGCAACTTGTTAATTGGCTTTACCTCGTAGTTGCAAGCTATGGTTCTCTTTCTCGGGCATGGCGCTGCAGTTGGAGTTGGAGTTGCAGTTGCAGTTGTGAACCTCCCTGTAGTTGAGCATCATCTGGGCTGGCGAAAGTCCACGCCGAAAGATTTGGCCTCTGGGTTGACTGGATTTAGCTGCATAGTCTAAATGTTAACGCGTGTGACACAACGAATACCTCTTTCATTGCCGTGTCCTGAGAGTTTTTTCGCCGCGCCTCAGCGCGGCGAGGTGTATATATACGGATGACAATGTGTGTGTGTGTGTGTGTCTGTGTGTCTGTGTGTCTGTGTGTCTGTGTGTGTTTCCGTCGCACCGAAGTAAAGTCAGTGACATATGCGGTCAAGTAGAGTCGATGTCGCTGAGTACGGATCCGATGTCCGTTTCTGTTGCTAATTTCGCATTTTCGAGATATTCGCAATTAAAATTCGAAAATGTCGAAAATCGACTTTTTCGTCTGATGCGCTAGCCGCGAAATTTCTTCAGAAATGGAAGGAGCATGGACCGCGGATAATTTGTAACGCAAAAGAAATTTTTTGCAAATGTGGAATTTAATAGAAATACGCGATTATTTGTCAAAATTGCATAAATTGACTAAAATACAACGTCATTTATTGTCGAATGTGAATGCAGAAATGGAAAGGTCGTATGCCAATAAGGATTTGTGACATAGTTTTGCAGTTTTTAAAAATTACAATTTCGAGATATTTACAATCAAAATACGGAAATGTCGAAAATCGACTTTTTCACCTGATGATATAGCGGCGAAATTTCTTCAGAAATGGAAAGAGTATAGACTGCGGATAATTTGTAATGCAAGAGAATTTTTTTGCAAATATGGAATTTAATAGAAATGCGTGATTATTTTTCAAAATTCCATAAATCAACAAAATAGAACATCGTATTTTGACGAATTTGAACGCAGAAATGGTAAGGCCGTATGCCAATAAGTGACATAGTTTTGCAGTTTTAATAAATTCCAATTTCGAGATATTTAGAATTAAAATTTAAAAAAATGTCAAAATTGAGATTTTCGTCTGATGGCCAGAACATCTGTTTATTGATGAATGTGCACTCGGAAATAGAAATGCGTACGCTGAACACGGGAATTCGCTCGCACCAAACTTTTGGCAAGTTTTTTTGTTGGGTGTGACGTTTTCACACAGGTAGGAAACATCAGATAAACGGCGTCGTATCATGCCGATAACATATAGCAAACGCGGCGATATCACTGAGCTTCAGATCAGCTGTACAGACAACCGTATCGTGGGAATAGCTGCACTTGGCATTAAGGTACACATTCTCAAGACACTTTCTCCAGATGCGGCTAACGATGTGTACAAAGTTCACTATACTGTTCACCAAAATTTGACAGACACAAAGTATAGGTTGAACTTTTTACACACACAGCTTGTTTCGCCGCGCCTCAGCGCGGCGAGGTGTATATATACGGATGACAATGTGTGTGTGTGTGTCTGTCTGTGTGTGTGTGTTTCCGTCGCACCGAAGTAAAGGCATTGACATATGTGGTCAAGTAGAGTCGATGTCGCTGAGTACGGATCCGATGTCCGTTTCTGTTGCTAATTTCGCATTTTCGAGATATTCGCAATCAAAGTTCGAAAATGTCGAAAATCGACTTTTTCGTCTGATGCGCTAGCCGCGAAATTTTTTCAGAAATGGAAGGAGCATGGACCGCGGATAATTTGTAACACAACAGAAATTTTTTGCAAATGTGGAATTTAATAGAAATACGCGATTTTTTTGTCAAAAATTGCATAAATTGACTAAAATACAACGTCATTTATTGAGAAATGTTAACGCAGAAATGGAAAGGTCGTATGCCAGTAAGGATTTGTGACATAGTTTTACAGTTTTCAAAAATTGCAATTTCGAGATATTTTCAAGCAAAATATGAAAATGTCGAAAATCGACTTTTTCACCTGATGATATAGCGGCGAAATTTCTTCAGAAATGGAAAGAGTATAGACTGCGGATAATTTTTAGCGCAAGAGAAATTTTTTGCAAATATGGAATTTAATAGAAATACGTGATTATTTTTCAAAATTCCATAAATCAACAAAATAGAACGTCGTTTTTTTACGAATTTGAACGCAGAATTGGTAAGGCCGTATGCCAATAAGAATTTGTGACATAGTTTTACAGTTTTAATAAATTCCAATTTCGAGATATTTAGAATCAAAATTTAATAAAATGTCAAAATCGAGATTTTCGTCTGATGGCCAGAACAGCTGTTGATTGATGAATGTGCACTTGGAAACAGAAATGCGTACGCTGAACACAGGAATTCGCTAGCACCAAACTTTTGGCAAGTTTTTTTGTTGGATCTGACGTTTTCACACAGGTAGGAAACATCAGATAAACGGCGTCGTATCATGCCGATAACATATAGCGAACGCGGCGATATCACTGAGCTTCAGATCAGCTGTACAGACAACCGTATCGTGGGGATAGCTGCACTTGGCATTAAGGTACACATTCTCAAGACACTTTCTCCAGATGCGGCTAACGATGTGTACAAAGTTCACTATATTGTTCACCAAAATTTGACAGACACAAAGTATAGGTTGAACTTTTTACACACACAGCTTGTTTCTATTCGTCGTACCGCAAATCTCCCTCTGCAGTTCGCCACACTGGGCCTGCTCCCCGATCATGGCAGCGAGGCACCGCGCCTGCCTGCCTGTCTTGGTTCACGCCCAGAAGAGGTACGTTGCTTCTGAATGCTATGAGCTTTAGCCTTTCGCCTTTAGCTTTAGCCTTTAGCTTTGACCTTTCTTTTACTCGGTCCGACTAAAGCCAACACCATCCAATGGCAAAGTGATGAGATACAGCAGAGGAATATTTTTCCTGAAACGTATTCTTGTGAGCTTCTAACTCACAATGCAACTCACGAGAACACTCCAGCGAGAATGGCCGTCCGCAAGTTGAGAGGAGAGGTAGCCGTCCGAGTCCCTCTGCTTCTTGCAGTGGTCGAGCGTGGAGAAGATCTTCTCCTTGACGGCGACCAGACTAGGCGCGTACCGTATACGAGGGGGAATTTCCATCTCAACCGGTCAACTGCGTCACGAGCTCACGACACGGTGGAATGGAGACTACAGTAGATGACCTTTTGGACAGCATCTTAAGACGTACGTACGTAGCGCAGCAAACATTGTACAAATGGCCTTGTTTAGTGGATGAAACGAGTTCTAACCTAGGTCTCCACGTCCACTTGGCCGAATTCGGTAGTCTGATGGAGGGAGCGGTACCTACATAATATGTGATTGTTGTATCCGAGAATGTCGATCAACAACGGCTCGAGAGGCTCCATGTAAATCGACCGCCACCGTTGTGATGAGGTACAGTAGTGATAATGGACGTCAGCGAAAACGTTGCAGTTTTGGAGCGAGCAAATTGTTTGTCGCTCTGGCGGAATGAATGGGGCTTACGGTTTGCAATGGCGGTGGATACATAAGTCAGGTTGACGTCGCAGCTGCGCGCGAATCACCCACTGGAGCAGCAAAAGTCCCATGACATTTGTAATATGATAGTCCACTAGGCATCACCACGTCTACGCTCTCCCTCTTCTGCCAAGACGTCTTCGTCTCCGCTGTCGTCGTCGTCTTCTGCTTCGCCTTCGAATCTGCGCCAATGCCGCCGCCACCCTCACCTCGTCGTCGTCATCCTCCAGGATGTCGGTCTCCTCGAACAGTCCCAAGCCCAGGGCAGCCTCGTCGACTTTGTGCAGAAAGTCGGTGGAGATGCCAGTCTTCAGGGACGCTAGCTGGGAAGAAGAGAGAGAAGGAATGGGAAGCGTTTCAAATTGGGTTTTTAGAGGTGAGCAATCAGGAAACTTTGGTCAACAGTTGCAACTACGACTATTCAATTTCAATTAATCTGCCAACCTTCAAAGTCCAGCGGGTTCTCGATGCTCGAGCATGCCGTTGCAGACAGAGTCCCAGTTGTGGACCTCCCTGTAGTTGAGCACCATCTGGCGAATGAAGTCCACGCCGAATGGTTTGGCCTCTGGATTGACTGGATTCAGGCAACGTGTCCTACTATACTATAATGAATTGTAGTATAATAGTATAGTATAGTATAGTATGGCATGCTATACTATACTACAATTTAGTCCGGAATTGTAGTATTATACTATACTATACTACAATTCAGTCCATACTACAATTAATTGTAGTATATACTACAATAATTGTAGTATAAAGGAAATCTGCAATTTAACGAATAATTTAGTGGTATCTGCTTGATGAGGTGGTCAATTTTGTGTCAAGAGGCTGTTATTCGACTAAGCGCACGCTGCAAATGATGGTATTACAGTAATTTCTGTGGTCTGTTGAATATATTTTGAGGAATATGCTCCTTGTCTGGCCACGTCTAGCCACGATTTTGGCTTTTTCTGGTACTTGTATACTACAGTTAGAATTGTAGTGCTATACTACAATGCACTTCAGATAGAGCATACTATACTATACTATACTAGAATTCAAAGTTGGCTGGCTATACTATACTATACTATACTACAATTCATTTCGAATTGTAGTAGGACACGTTGGATTCAGGTAGTCTAGAGGTTACAGATGGCGGCTAACTCATGCGACGACGCGTAGTTAAACCGATCTGGCTAGGTAACTCTCTCACTGCAAATCTCCTTCTGCATTTCGCCCAATGGATCTCCAAACATCGCCACAAGGCACCGTGCCTGCGTGTCTTGGTTCACGTCCAGAAGGGGAACCTTCCCCCTTAAACGTTGCAGGAACCAACTTTCGCAGGAACTGAGTGGTTGCACGCTAACCAAACAGACCTTCAAATTGCTTCAATTACTTACTCCACAAGCTTACAGAACTTCTCTGCAACATCTTGTGATCAGCGCAAACTTCCACTCGCAGCGTGGATGTGCACCACATCCACTGGGCCGACTGCCGTGGTCTGATGGAGTGGTCAGTACGTAAGGGTTGTATCCGAGAATGTCGACCAGTAACGGCTTCAGAGGCACCATGTCAATCGACAGAGCCCTTGGAAACAACAGACACGCTACCCCTGCGATGAGGTAGTGGTGAGTGATGGACGTCAGCGAAAACATTGCAGTTTCGGAGCGAGCAAATCTGTTTGTTGCCCTGGCGGTCGGCGGAATGAATGGTGCTTACGGTTTGCAATGGCCGTGGATACATGTCAGGTTGACGTCGCCGCTGCGCGCGAATCCCGCCCATTGCAGCAGCAAAAGACCCATGACATTTGTAATATGATAGTCCACTAGGCATCACCACGTCTACGCTCTTCCTCTTCTGTCAAGACGTCTTCGTCTCCGCTGTCTTCGTCGTCTTTTTGCTCGTCTTCGAATCTGCGCCAGCGCTGCCGCTTCCCTCTCGTCGTCGTCGTCGTCGTCGTCCTCCAAGATGTCGGTCTCCTCGAACAGCCCCAGGCCCAGGGCAGCCTCGTCCACTTTGTGCAGGAAGTCGGTGGAGATGCCAGTCTTCACGATCTTCTTCGAGCGGTGAGGAACGTTGAACGCTAGCTGGGAGGAGGAGGAGAGAAGAATGGGAAGCGTTTCAAATTGGGTTTATTAGAGGTGGTCTTCAGCAAATTTACAATCGGCTCTGGCTGGATGCAGGTTTACAACTATTGTGTCGCCGTTCTACTTCACAAGGATTTACATACACAACCTCCAAATCCAGCGGGTTCTCAGTAAAGTCGCTCATGGCCTCGCAGACAGAGTTCTCGTTGTGAACCTCCCTGTAGTTGAGCACCATCTCGCGAATGAAGTCCACGCCGAAGGGTTTGGCCTCTGGGTTGACCGGATTCAGGTAGTCTAAGGGAACATAGGTACAACGGATGACTTCTGCAGCATCACGTATAGGGATGTCGCATGCGTCTTGCCACAAATCTCCTTCTGCAGTTCGCGGCATTGGACCTGCTCCCCGATCATCGCAACGAGGCACCGCGCCTGATCGTCTGGGCTGATGTCCAGGATGGGATGCTTGCCTCTGAATGCTACGAACATTACCCAATACGCGATTGCAGGAATTTTAAGCACGCATTCCCAGTCAACTACCTACACCAATTTCCGAACGGTAGATTAGTAGATTCCCAAATATGTACCTTCTCTGCAACATCCTTTTACGCAACTACATTACGTACCTGGTCTTTCGAAAGTCCAGACCCCCACCCCCCCCCCCCCCTCCCGCTACAGCACGCTGAAGAGAAGGTTCAGTGTTGGTATTTACACACATGATAGCCTATGGTCTTGGGACATCTGACACCAAATTTCAGCCTCTGTGATTATTCATGCAGAAACGCGGGCGCAAAATGCAAAATTGGTCACAGACGCTGGCCCTCGTGTAGTGGAGGACCTGCTGCAGCAGGACGGTCGGGTGGACGACGGGCGGGGTCGGCAAGTTTGATTTGCTCTTTTGCGCGCGTCTTACAAGCTACGATGTTCGCTCAACCAGCATTCGAAAGCCCAAACTCTTCTCTTTCGAATGGTGCGTGCCGCATTCAAACAGCTAAAAGACAAATCAAGTTGTAGCAGCTACAAGCCGTCGAGTCTTGTGAAATTTAACGATCTTGCATTTAGCACCCCCATTACTGCTTTCATTTCATGACTAAGATTAAGTCCAGGAGGCTGAAATTTGATGTCAGATGTCCCAAGACCGTAGACTATCATGTGTGTAATTATCAACACTGTATCTTTTCTACAGCGCGCTGTTGAAGGAAGGGGGAGGGGGGTCTGGACTTTCTAAAGACCCGGTGCATACAAAGCAGCTCACGAGAACAGTCCGGCGAGAATGGCCGTCCGCAAGTTGAGGTAGCCGCCGGAGTCCCTCTGCTTCTTGCAGTGGTCGAGCTTGGCGAAGATTATCTCTTTGACGTTGACCAGATTGGGCGCGTACCGTATACGAGGAGGGATTATGGAGTCGAAGTTCCGCCTCATCTGGTCGACTGTGTCACGACACACTGGAAAGGATAAACTGATGAAGCTTGTGAAGACCATTCAAGATCACTGCACACCATTCAAGATCACTGCACGTATTGCACAAGGGATATTGTTTAGTGTATGAAACATTTTCTAACCCTGATCTCCGCGTCCGTTAGAGCGAATTCCATACTCCGATGGAGTGGGCGGTATGTAGGGCTTGTATCCGAGAATGTCAATCAACAATGGCTCTAGAGGCTCCCTGTCGATTGACAAAGTTCTTGACAGCGCCATACACGAGGCGGTCGCGACGACCAGCTGGAGTGTGTGCATTTCAGTTTTGTAGCGAAACTGTTTGCCGACTTATGGAAAGAACGGGGCTTGCGAAGTGGAATGGCAATGGATAAGTCGATTTGACGTCGCAGCGCCGCGCGCAAATCCCATCGGCGATGATGGATTGTTACGGCAATGCGTTTCTGCGCGGTGTGAAAACACGCGAATTGTACACTGCGGTAGTGTGTAATCGGCGACGGCAGCGGCGACGGCGTCTCGCCGAAGCGCGTTCCAGCCTGAGGGGCCACGACACGCAGCGATGTTCCTTTCCAACCCTTCCAAAAATACAGCTTTCGTTCTTTCTTACAATGCAAGCTTTGATGACGTATATCGACAGCATATGCAACGCAGTACTCCAGTGCCGTCTCCTTTCCACCTTCAGTTGTGGGGAAAGCCCCCACCGCCTATCTAAACTTCAAATAGGTACATGCACACGTAGACAGAAGAGAAATGAAGAATCGACTGCACATGTATCGATCGACGAGTACCTGTATATCAAGAACTACCGTATGCGTAATTAGTAGGACGTCTTCGTTGCAGCATCAAACGAATTGAGTTCTGTTCGGACGCCAGATTTCGACGAATACCTAGTTGGTCTTTTTCGCTCATTTGTTCAAACTCCTAGATTCTATTCTAACGTGTCTGTCAGAGGTTGTGCGTGTGCTTGTGAGGTCGGACCTGTTGTCGCTTGCTTTCTGTATGCGTAGTAGCCACATAAAGAGGGCCGTTCGCGTTCCTTTATTGATTAGGGTTTGTCTGTGTGCAACTGTCGTCGCTCCACGCTCGTTTCGCCAGTCGTCTCACTGCTTCTCCGTGTAATGAAAAGACGGGCGTCGTCGTCGTATAGTCATTTGGTGGCTCGGGGTCTCGCTTGCAGCCGTTACGTTTCCTTCAGTCGGCTTAGCTGCGGTTGGCGATGTTGTTGCTCGGTGCGTGGACAGCTAGGGCGAGCACAATTGTGTGGGGTTTCGCCTCCCCCTCTTCCAGGGCGGAATGGTCCTCCACTAGCGTAATTTCCATGCAAGAGAGGAGAAGGATTTGAGAAACGTATATGGGTCGCGGCCAAAACAAGGGCCGAAGGCGCGCGTAGCGCTCCCTCCCTCTTAGAGGGAGACTGTCTCTCTTTCGAAAGAGGAAGTCACGCTGGCTGCTGGCTGGCGACTGTCGGCTACGTGTACGCATATTTCTTCTCGCTGTCACAGGGTGACCAATAGAAACTCATTACAGTTTCAGTTTCAGTTTCAGTTAAAATTATGGTGCTGGGTGAGTTTCAGTTTCAGTTACAGTTTCAGTTATGGAATCCGCGCGAGTTTCGATTCAGTTACTGAAACTGAGTTTCAGTTATTGAAGGTTCAGAAAGTTACAACGAATTGCTCAAAATCATTCCTGTGGGATGAAATTTGGTAGACAAAGAAGCGATTTCTAAACTTGGAAAGGTGTCCTTGCATATTTGGCCCCACATATAAACAAAACGTCCACATAAGTAGAAGAAATCGGCTAGAATAGTATAAAAATCTGCTGAATTTCGGCAAAATTTGACATTCAAATAACTGAAACTAAACTGTGAGTTTCAGTTTCAGTTTCAGTTTCAGTTACGGAATCCGCGCGAGTTTCGATTCAGTTTCAGTTTCAGTTAACTGATTGTAACTGAAACTGAAACTGAAACTAGTTTAAGTTTCTATTGGCCACCCTGCGCTGTCAACGTTGGAACACTGCCCAGCCGCCGACGATGGAAGCGACGAAGGGTTCCCCTTCGCTTCGCTGGCGCTCATGCGGCGGCTGCTTGCTCGGCGCTTCCGCAGCGCAGCTTCCAAGGGCGCCGCCGCTGCCAGCCTCAGACGGGGCTTTGGTGCCAGTAAATTGTGTTAGTCAACGAGCGCGCCCCGTGGGTGGGTTAGTGTGTCTGGCTGGTTTGCGGGAATTGCCACTAAGGTGGAAGCCGTGTGCTCTACCCACCCACCCCATGGCAGACAGCAGGGACAGTCGTTGTATGTGTCTGCTTGCTGGCGAAGCGACGGCGAAAGTGGCCAGGCGAAATGAAGAACGGGAGGAGCGGAACGCCGTCCGGGCTGTCTGCTCCGTTCTGTTTCTAATGAGTTCTTGGGAAGAATGGCTGTCGTGCTACTGCCGACTCTGACTGAGCCAGGCTTTACCTTATGGCACTGTGTATTCCCTTGTTCTTCTGATAAGGCTGGGAACACGTGCCCGCTGCGAATTTCGCTCACACGGCCCCTTCGTTGGACGGAACGACGCTAGAAGCTGGCTTGCCGGCCACCTTTTACCTAGCCGCCAGCTGTTTCTGTCGTTTCCACTGCGCGCTGCTTCGAAGGCACGTTGAAATGCCTCTCGTTGGCCGCGCAGTTTGTCTCGCTCAGCTGTTGAGAGAGCTTTTTCGCCGCTCTGTGAAATCCGAAGCGGACTCGACTTACTCCCACATCAGCGACGGCACTCCACGTTGTCAGGGTGCTTTGCTTGGCCATTTCGCGGCGCCTTTTTGCGCGAGATTGTATTGCACGCGAAATGGAGAAGGCCGCGCGCGCCCCCTAGTGTGTAGTAAGGTCGATCGTCGTCAGGGGTCCGCTGCTCGCACGTTCTTCAGTGCCTTCTTTTGCTCAGCTTGTCGAACTTCGAAAAGTGACTTTGCTTGAGTGGACGAAAGTTTCACGGGCAGTATAGATTCATTCATTGATCAACCTGAATTGGTCCTACGATCCTATTTATCCTCTCCGATGAGTCATCCCCGTTCTCTGGCCCCTGCGTAACGATGGCTGCATTCCCCTCTCTCTACCGGTCGCGACTGCCATAGCAGAGTGCGTCGTCATCTCTCTCCATCCCTGCCCTGTCTATGTTCGTGCGTCAGTTTCGCAAGGCCTTCGCCAGCCGGACTGACGACGACTTGGCATTGTTTGGAAGTGACGGACGGAGCGGCGTCGCCAGAGTCTCGCGGCGCCTGTTCGAACAGCAGCAGCAGCAACAGAGGCGCTCCAAGAGCGCCCCGCACCACAAATGTATTAGCTCATTGCCTCTGCTCTCTGCCTGTCATTCGTTCGTTACTAATGCGTGACAGTGCTATGGCGGAGTATGTTGTGTGTGATGCGGGATGGATGTTTCAGTGGCTTTTCTAGAGCTGTGCGTGTTACAGAACGTTTAATGGAATCGCCGGTGAAACATCCTATCCTTCAGCAAACAAGCTTCGCGCAAGCGCTCCTTTCGGCGAGATTCGCGTCTCCAAACTCCCTGGCACGTCCACAGCAGAGCGCGGCGTTGTGATCTCTGTTGAATTCGACGACGACGGCTGTCAAGCAATTGATCCAGAGAGAGCTATGGCCGACAGATTCCCGCACGACGACGACCTTTCGCCCAATGACCCCGCCAGCTACCAGCAGGCGGCTGCGCAGAGCCACAACTTGATGGGCGAGGATCTGGTGAGTGACGACTCTGTTGCTTGTGTTGTTATTGTCACTGTACGTGGGAAAAGAAACAAGAATTGAGCGAATCAAACGAACCTCCTGATAAGGCTACCTCTGCGAAACATTCATCGCATCGCATTGCTTTCAACCGTCGCACTCCGTAACTTCTGATGTTGTGTTACCGTACTGGTCATGATTGATCATACCTGTAACTAGCCCCCTCGGGGAGTGGGGAGGGGGTAATCCGGATTTTATAGAGGGGGGGGGGGGGGGGCAAAGTGGGCAATCCGGATTTTAGGGGGGGGGGGGGGGGTTGGGTTTCTAAAACGAGGGGGAAGGGGGGGGGGGGGGGTACGGTCAAATGACCTAAAAATTTGACAAAAAAATAAATTTTGCAACAATAGGGTAAAAAGTGCCAAAAATTGCTTAATTTTGATGAAAAACAGCCTAAATATAGCGCCGCAGGCGTAAATTTGGCCATATTGTGCGCGGCAGGCGAAAATTTTTGCAATTTTTGAGAGGGGGGTCCTTCAGGTGGGGGAGGGGGGAGGATCTCCGGCCAGCGAGGTATGTGATTGATAACCCGGCCTCGCGAGTAACAGCAATCATTTGAAATGATCAATCAGTTAACACCGTCCTCCCCTCCACGTCTCCCCCTTATACTCTCTATGAAACCTTTTTAGATGCCCACCAGTGGTGCGCAACCTCCCTCTAGCGAGAGTGACGCCAGCAACGACTTCGAGAAGCTGGAGAAGCCGGCCGATCTGCTGACTGACTTCCCCCAAGACGTGCGCTTTCCCACTGGCCAGGAAATGCTCCAAGAGACGAATGTTGCCGCTCCTCCGGTGGACATCACGCCTTCGGATGAGGTCGGTTGATTAGTTGTTGCGCGTGAAAATAAACGATGGGCGCTCTAGCTATTGAGCGGCATTTGTACTGGAGGTGAAACGCGCTGTGCGCAATGACTAGGATTCATACAATGTTGTCGCGCGCCTGAGAAGTGCCAGTTATCGCTGTGCGTCGTTTGAACTCATCGCCGTGAAACGCTTCTACTTCTTTCCCCATTCGAGCCCATTTGATAGAGCGATCATTCCACTGTTGCGCAGTTGCTGGCTTCATTCGATGGATGGAGTCTAACTTGTTTCAATTGAAGGGCATAGTTCTACTCTGCGTCAAGAGATATCTATTCTATGGCGATGCTGCCTTTGAGGACTTGTAGTGCCTACCTCTAGCAAGTAGCAAATGGAAGTATCCATTCACTATCTATTCCTCAGTGGGGCAACTTGCGTAATTGGCATGTAGCTGGGCGACCGCTGTGACAGCTGACACAATTCCTCTGTGTAGTCAACTGCGGTCACACGAGCCTTGTCCCTGACTCGAGTGTAGAATAGTGTGTAACTATGTATTCGGCAACGAAAGTCGAGTCCACTGCGACCGCTGCGCACTTATTGCCTACCTACATACTTGCGAAGGAACGCCAGTCGACTTCTCCCCTTCATTCTTCCTTACTGCGCAGGTGCTGACAGCTTTGCTCAGTCCTCGCGAGTTGTTTTCGCCTTCCGTCCAGACTGAGAAGAGAACTTTGCCCCTTTTCCCGGCGGTGGGAACGAACGCTTTTGGAGTACCTACTAAGGTACTAGGAGCTGTGAACTCTTTATGCGGTGTTCCGTCCATGAGAAGCTGTGAAGCTATGTGAAGCTGAGTATCCAAGACTTGTGTAATAGAGACGCGCGTCAGTGTAGGCTAGCGTCTGTGCGGATTTCTGCTGCGACAGTACCGGGTTTTTCCGAAAAAGCGCCCCCGGGCGCTAATTAAGTTTTGGCACTTCCAGCGAGCGCAGAGTCAAACCAAATAAGCGCCCCGGGGCGTTTAATTGGAAAGTCTAATCTAATGCCCTTTCGGCACTTCCGTACACTACAAAGCTTATGCTCAACAGAAGTGCACAGTCGGTAAGTACTGGTATGCAAAATCGTATTTTGGTGGTATTTAATGCATAATTGTTTGAATTCTTTTACCAAATGGAGAATTCCGGATTAAAACAACCCCTCAGAACCCCATTTTCTGGGCGAAGAAGTAACGCAAAGAAGTAAATTGCACTTGTTGTTCAAAGAATCTTTTTCCAAGGCGTTTATTTGGAAAGTCATGCCAAATAAGGCTAAATAAGCAATAACAAATAAGCGGGGCGCTTGTTTTGGGGGGGGGGGGGGGCGCTTTTTCGGAAAAAACTCGGTGCGTACGTTGTGACAACCATCGGTCCAGCTGTTGATCACCTATACTTCCACTTACTACCTAATAGAGACCTTGAGCGACGCTTTCTCTTGGCTTTTTGGCACTCCGCCGCTTGAAAAGCGAAGGAGTGCTATAGGAGCGGTAAAGCCTACAGTTAACATAACACGCGCTAGCGCTCGCTACGAAGCACCTAGGGAGCCAAATTTTTTTTTAAAAGATAGCTTATGACGACGCGCAGCGTGCTCGGGGGGTGAAAAAATTTCGATGGTGGAAGAATTTCGCGAAAATTCAAAAATTCAAATTTTCCGGTTCAAAAAAAAAATCAGGCCACAACTTTCGCAAAAGTGGGCCGAATTGGGTGATTTTTGGATATGTTGTCGCCCTTTGGGTCCTCTAGGCGGCATCGCTGGAACGGGCTCCCTAGCTGGTCCGACGCGGGAGTACGGTACAAAATTCAAAATTTTAAATTTTTTTCCGACCTTTAAAAAATCGTAACTCGAGTTTGCGACAATGGATCCTCGCCAATTTAATTTCTGACCTGGACACTTCTATTACCTTTCATTCGACACCAAAACCGCCGAGATCGGTCTTGTCGTTCGGGAGATCTGCGGTGCCAAAAGTCTCAGGTCCCGAGCGGAAAATTGGGATTTTCGACTTTGAATGGATTTTTGGGGCGGAAAGCGTGCCTTTAGCGGCAAATTGACCATTGCATCGTGTTCTGCGTTAAAAGTTGGTCTAGAAGAAGTGTTTTGACCATTTTGAGGTACTGTATCCCGGCCGCGCCGAATTTTTGAATCCCGGGGTTAAATTTTCGAAATTGAGTTTTCACTTGTTGCGGGGGTTTTCGACGACGCTGAACACGAATCCGGTGTTTGTTTTGCGATTTGGGACGCCTTTACCCTGATTTCGACACCCGGCGGGCCAAAAATTGGGTCCCGGGGTCGAATTTTCAAAATTGCGTTGACAGTTGTGTCTGGGCTTTCTGACGCCGCAGAACGCGAATCCGTCCTTTGTTTGGCGATTTGCGGTGTATTTAGGCTAATTACGGCGATTGATGGAACGTCGAAGTGATGCGCTGGGTCGTTCATAGTCAACCTGGTCACTGGCCAGCCGAGATTCTGGATCTGTGCACATTTGTCTGTCATTGTCGTAGGTAGGTTTGATAAGAAGCGAAAGTATTGCAGACTATTGTGTATGTACGTCGGTTTCACTGTTCTGCTCTTTCACAGAAGCAAGTCAAAATTGACAATCGCAACTCGGTAGTGTCGATCGGTCGTATACGGCTCGTTTGCCGCTGTGATCAAGGAGCGCTTTACATGTATTCACAAAAGAAGGCACCTGCGTCTGTTGCTACCGTTCATATGTGCGTGTGTTGGGTAACTCATTTGACTGTCGTTAGCGCTTAGCCGCTCACATACCCGCTGAGGGTCACTTGTGTGGTCTACCCACGCGTTGAACGAAAAGAAACTGTGTTTCAAACGTTTAAACGTGAATTATTTTATCGCTGCAGTTTATAAATGCTGAACGCAATTTTGAACTGAAATTACGGTAGCACTTCAGTTCAAACTGTAACCATTTCCACTGAAGATGCGGTAACAATTTCTACTGAAGATACTGTAGAGTCGCATTTGCGTGGCGTGCACGCAGTTAGGCTATCGTCGCCAGGGCAGAAAGTGTCATTACTTTCGACTTTCGAGTTCAAATTCGCATTGCTTGTCACATCATTTGCGTTGCGCAGAGTACCTAGCAGGTACCAGTAGAGTACACGGATTCACGTTCTGTATTGCGTTCTGTCGTCGTACTGTACGCCAGCTTGTGCTTGTCCTCTCGTACGTTCTGTGTGACCGTGCCGCGGTTCGCTCTACGCATATCGTGTCGCAGTTGTGTTGAACAACCGAGCTACCGTAACGTCGATGTTGGCAGAGCTCAAGTGCAGCATGAATACACTCTTCGGCGCTTCAACACAACACGTTATGTAACAGAACACACTCAATCTGACTCGAGCAAAGCTCCTTCATGTTTGCTATGCCCCCGTCTGCTTAAACGATCACGCGGAGTGCCTATCTGACACTCGAGGAGTGTCACGTATAACTTGTTATTGGCAGGGCCTTTTTAGTGACCTGCGCGCGCCTAGACACTTCCATACCTTGCCCTTTGAGTCGCACTATGAGCAGCCCCTGTGATTGCAGGTGTCGCCTCCCAGTCAGGAGGAGATGGAGGAGAACTCGGCCAGGGCCGCCGCCCACCAAGCCAAGGACACACTGGAGGACTTCCTGGGCGGAGAGCCTGAACTGGATAGTACGCAGAGGACGCAAGGTGATTTGTACGATGAATGAACACACGAGGAAAGAGAATTCCTGTCAGCTTGGTAGACTGACTGTTGGACAGGCAGTGGAACATTCAGTGTAGTGTTGGGGTGTTTGCTTTCTGGGTGCCTCTCGTGTAATGGAATTTGCTATAGTAACCAACCAGCTTGTATTCTAAGTCTGCTGCCACCTAAAGATTGCGGAATCGAATGACCATTTGTTGGAATGACAGATGGACGTTAAAATTTGCCAGACGCGAATAATAGTTTGAACTCTGAACTTCCTGCCGGAAAGAATTTGAATGTACCGGGTCTTTCGAAACTCCAGACCCCCCACCCACAGCACGCTGTGTAGAAGGTAGCGAAGTCAAACTTGCACACATGGTAGCCTAATGTCTTCACAACTCGGATGCAAAAATTCAGCACTCTATCTCAACCCACGCGTAAATGCGAGCACGAAACGCAAAATCGGTCACAATTGACGGCCGAGCCTCCTTTGGGCGGCTGTGGCTCGCGCGTGGGATGCGGTATTGCATCTGATGAAATAGCATTTGAAAGGGGACACAATAAGCTTCAAAATGACGCAAGAACGACTTTCGTAGATTGCACTAATCTTGCGTAGCAAACAATCAAAGTTGGGTTGCCAATCATGCTTCTGCTGACGGCGCCCTTCTTCTCCACGGTGATGGCGTCCAGGGAGGAGGAGGGTCAACCGCGGCCGATGTTGCATTTCGCGCCCGCATTTGCGCGTGAGTTGAGATAGAGTTCTGAATTTTTGCGTCCGAGTTGTGAAGACATTAGGCTACCATGTGTGCAAGTATGCCTTCGCTACCTTTTACACAGCGTGCTGTGGAGGTGGGGGGGGGGGGGGGGTCTGGAGTTTCGAAAGACCCGGTACATCAATTTGGCGGAATGACAGTTGGCCGTACAGGGGAACATTCTGTATTGTATTAGTGTGTTTATTTTCTTGGCGTCCCCTCGCGTTGGAACTCGCCATCAGTGCCAACAACCCATTGTTCTGAACATGTTTCCTTGCACTGACTAGCTCAGCTGTCTGCGGCTGTGTGATAGTTCGGAAGACTTCGGAAGACTGCTTACCGTAAATCCTCCAATAAGGCCTTGGGCGCTTATTTTTTTCAACTTACCTCTAGGATTGGAGGATTTACGGTATTTCTGCGTCGATCTGTGACACATCATTTTTGTTCTCATTCAGAGGCGGAGGAGGCTCAGCGGGCGGTCGACGCCGCCTTCCACGACCTGATGTACGGTAGTGGGGACAGCACAGGTGGGGGTATGGAGCCTCCCCCTCAAGAGCCCACCCCCTACCAGCACGACTACGACAGAAGAGGCGACATCTCGCCCAGTGGGTTTTGAGTCGAAAATCCAGCTGCAGTGAAGTGCACAGGGTTGGGGGGTGAGATTTAGGAAGACGGGGACACGATCGCGCTCCTGACAGCCCCTTCTGGCTTTCTTGTCGAGAAGTGTGTCAAATCAGCGCTTCCTGACAAAATGCCGTAAACACGCCAATACCCCCCCCCCCCCCTTTCTCACCTGGGCGGCGGCATCCTCTCCACGGACGAAGTGGACTGGGGGGCTTATGGAATACCGTAAATCCTCGAATAATCACGCTGGGCGCTTATTTTTCCGACCTACCTCTAGGAGGGGCGCTTATTGGAGGGGAGGGGGGGGGCGCTTATTAACTCGACCCCTCAGAAGTGCAAAAATTTCACCAAAATTCCCCGTTGTTGTCACATTTTTGTGTACATCTGCATAAATTTTAGACTGAAACTGTATAGCTCTTGATCAGAATACCTGCTATTAGTAGTAGTGCTGCCATAGGAAGCCCAATCGGGGGGGGGGGGGGGGGGGGAAGCGTCTGCTGGAGCGCGCCGAGGGCGAGAGCGACACAACTGCTAAGATAGAGCTGAAGCAGAAGGCGCTAAAACTTTCCCTGAAGGTACACGTTTACGCACCAACATAGCGGTTGAAACCAAAACAAGCTGTTTTAAAAAAGTTGAGTTGTTTTATTAATACAGAGTGGTTTGTGAGTGTTTTAAAGTGGAAGAGTAAAAGAGTGGATACTTTTGTAAAGTATTTCGAACCCTTTCCGATATGACGCGCGCCCGCCCGGAGTCCACTATTCATGCGCTACTTCTGACACGCTCCTTTCTGAGGGGTTCTTGCAGGGCAACATTGGGATCGCCCGGGATTAATTTTTTGAGCAAGACACACGCATTTCTGAGCGGTTGTTGCAAGGCAACATTGGGATCGCTCGGGATTAATTTTTTTAGCAGACAAAGTTGTTCGTAAGACAATGGCTTAAAAAAACAAAAGTATTTCTTTAGGAATGAGTGTTCAACAACTGCTGAACGTAAGCTTTCAAACGGTCGAACGAATGCCACTCTACAACGTCAGACGAGCGAGTTAGGGCCGATTTTGTGTTTGAACTTTTGGGTTACTGTAGCTCGCGATATTCAAACTTTTGAGTTTCGACCAATAGAAGAACAAATGATCAGCGAGTCAAGAGCTATCCAGCAACTCAAGATCGTCTCTCTACGACGCACGCTAAGCGAGTTAGAGCGATTTCTATGCTAAAAACGCGAGAATGTCGCCTTTCGTGGTGCGTGTTTGCGCAATTAACAAATTTTTCACGCCAAGTGAAAGAGTACGTCGAGACCTTTTAGTTGACCTATCGCACGGCGCTCTACGACGTAAGACGAGCGTGTTAGAGCCGTTTTGCGTTTTGGACCTTCAGGTTACTGTAGCGCGCGCAATTCAAACTTTTGAATTTCGACTTCTCTTAACGGAATTATCAGTGTGTCGAAACCTATTCAACGAACTCAAGATCGTCTCTTTATGACGGAAGACGAGCGAGTTAGATAAGTTTCGCGTTTTAAACCTTTGGGTTACTGTAGCTCCCGAAATTCAAACTTTTGAGTTTCGACCAATAGAAGAACAAATGATCAGTGAGTCGAGAGCTATCCAACCAACTTAAGATCATCTCCCTACAACGCACGCTGAGCGAGTTAGAGCGATTTCTGCGTTAAAAACGCGAGAATGGCGCTTTTCGTGGTGCTGTTTGCGTAATTAAGAAAATTTTTAATGCCAAGCGAAAGCGCACGTCGAGACCTTTCAGTTGACCTATGCACGCCGCTCTACGACGTAAAACGAGTGAGTAATAGCCGTTTTCAGTTTGAACCTTCGGGTTACTGTAGCGCGCGCAATTCAAACTTTTGAATTTAAGTCTCTTAGCAACATTACCAGTAAGTCGAGAGCTATCCATAAAGCCCAAGGTCGCCTTCCTACGACTTACCAACGCCGAGATATGAGAGCGTGACGGACGGACGTACGTACGCACGAACGCACGAAAAGCTCTCGTAGGGGTTCGCCCGGCTGAGGCCGGGCGAAGTAGTGTCAGCTGTGTGTGAATTGTTTAGTACGGCCTCGTCACGGAGCAGACGTCGATGGTGGCAGTGTTGGGGGAAGGGCTTCAAGTGAAACTGGACGAGAGGGACCACAGTCAAATGTCTGCCTCAACGAACGATATAAGCTCAGGGGAGGCTGCGGTATGTACGGAATTCTGCGGCAGCAGTTTTCGGGATCCTCTGTGTCGTGTAGCAAAATTAAATAGCTCGATTAATTCACCGTTGGACGCTTGAAAATGCCTGTTTCCTTGCAGGCAGACGTTAGAATTTGTCGCTATTCATTTGCATCTCGCCATCGTTTCCTCTCTGCCGGTCTTTCCTCTCCGAGAGAAACTTTTCGGACCGTTGTAGATCGACCTCGAGTTTCTTCTGCCCAAGTTTCCGGTTCTCAGAGTCGTAAGCGCCGTGTACCGTGAATGTGCGTACTGTCAACGCGTATGTTCATGGCATTGGATCTCCTTCGTAGTTTCAGCTAGTGGCAACCAAGCCCCTGCGCAGAGGGTCATGTTTCTTCTCCAGGAAGAAGGAGGAGGCGTCGAAGACGACAGACACGTCGTAACGCGATCGTAAGTTATACGTTGTCAGTTGTCATTATCAGTTCTGTAGAGATGGGCTTGTATAGTAGCTAACTAGTTTCGGCTTCCAGTTCCAGAGAAGGGCCCTGAGTTTCCCATACGCTCAGTGCCCAACGTTTCAGACGAGTTTCGTTGGGGTCATCTCGTGCAGACGCCTTTACCACCTACGGACGGTTGAATTCCCGCCGAAAAGCCTCTCCGAGAGCTCGCGCTCGGGCTCATGACGTGTCGCGCCGCCGCGGCGTCTTCAGCTGCTGCCTTTCACCGGCGACGGACGACGCCGCCGGGTATAGTTATGGGCGCGAAGCGATGGACGAGGTGTCGGCCGCTTCAAAAGAAGGCCGCGACGACGACAATGGACGCACTGCTGAACAGGAGAGCAAGTTCCACCGTTTCAGCGGCAAATCGCCGCATCAGGTGTGACAGCGCGTGACCTTAGACAAGCCGAACATCGTAGAGCCTCCTGCCCCCGCCTAGATTTTGGCGGACTGCGAGACGCTTCTCCTCAACACGAACCGCATGGCCGGGAGGCTTGCGCGGGCTCTCTTCAACGGAGGAACTGCTGTAGCGAGCGACGAGCAAAAGCGACTCAGTTGGGCGACAACGCTGGCGACGCTGATTCGGCAACGCGGTGTCGTCCAGAAATTGGCTAGTCCTACAGCAACATTGGCTGTGTTAGAGAAGCTGGACAAGGGAGAGGGCAGGGCCATTCGTATGTAGGCGTTGCAGAGATTGGTTGCAAAACATGTGGACACTCTGATGGATGAACGACGAGTTTCAGACGAGCGCGACCTTCTGATTCTGCTGACTTCGCTGTTGCCACTGCTGGACTGCGCCTCCGCCGTTGTCGTCGACCCTCTCAAGCTGGTCGAGTCGATTTACTGCCGCACGCCTGCCACGGTTGATTACTGGATTTCCATCTGTTGGCGTGCTGGCTTACTACTTTGAACAGAGAAATCGTGGTGTACAATTGGTTGCAGGCAAAGTGGGCTTCTCCCGATCTGTTGGTTGTCAGACGGGCCAGCGACAAGTTTTCAATCGAAGAGCAAAGTGGAAGCGTTGTGGTGGAAACGGGCAGCCTTCTGCAAGCCGTCACTCTTGTCGCACTGATGTCGCTCTCGTGTGACAACGTTGGCCGCAGTACCGAGGTCGACGCACTATTTCAACTGCTCGCTCTGCAATCGCCTCTGAACGACGAGCTTGCAAGCCTAATGTAGCAATCGATCAAGTGATTGCTTGGTTATAAACCAAACAGGCGCGTGTTGTTTGTTGTTACCTGTTTTATGCGCATGCGCCTTCAATTCGTGGATTGATGTACCTAAAGTCCATTCAAGAAAGGCGTGCACTGGGTAGTTTTTTGAGTCCGCAGACTTTGCGCTTCAAGAAACCCCAATGATTTATACATCGTTGAATACCCCTGTCGGAGTGTGTTGGCGCGGTGCGTGTTTGGCCATAATCACGCAACACGCACCGGTTTGAGGCGCATATGAAAAATTCGAGGTTTTGCTCAGAGAGGCCGATTTTGACGATTTTTACACCAGTTGTTCCACAAGGTGTCCTCATATCATATTTCAAATTTCAGCAAAATCGGTTGACTGCAGCGTTAGTTATAGCCTGCCGCGTGCACCCTACTTTGGCCCAAAATGGCCAAAATCGCCGAAATCGGCTAAAGAGGGTACACTTTTTTAATAACTCAAGAGAGAAGTGGTGAAATTTCTTTAAACTGTCTATGTGTAAACTAGGATCAATTGTCTACACAATGGAACAAACCCCACCTTATTCGGTTGCGACACTCTCGAATACGACTCAATCAAATAGACCCTACTTTTAGCCGAAACGGCGCTTTTCGGCCTGCTGGACGGCCTCGATCTGCAATCCAGCTGAAAAGCGTCACTTTGGCTAAAAGTAGGATCTATTTGATTGAGCCGTATTCGAGAGTGTCGCAACCGAATAAGGTGGGGTTTGTTCCATTGTGTAGACAATTGATCCTTGTTCACACATAGACAGTTTAAAGAAATTTCACCACTTCTCTCTTGAGTTATTAAAAAAGTGTACCCTCTTTGGCCGATTTTGGCGATTTTGGCCATTTTGGGCCAAAGTAGGGTGCACGCGGCAGGCCATAACTAACGCTGCAGTCAACCGATTTTGCTGAAATTTGAAATATGATATGAGGACACCTTGTGGAACAACTGGTGCAAAAATCATCAAAATCGGCCTCTCTGAGCAAAACCTCGAATTTTTTATGTGCGCCTCAAACCGGTGCGTGTTGCGTGATTATGGCCAAACACGCACCGCGCCAACACACTCCGACAGGGGTATCCAACGATGTATAAATCATTGGGGTTTCTCAAAGCGCAAAGTCTGCGGACTCGAAAAACTACCCAGTGCACGCCTTTCTTGAATGGACTATAGGTAGGCATCGTTTGCTACTGTCGTCGCTCTTCTTGCTGTCTAATCTAGCCGGAGCTACATACATGCTATACATAATCACATGTTGTCTCTGCCAAGGTCGCTTCCTGTCGTTGTGGCGTGCACTGCCTGAGCCTGTTCTGTAATCCTGGATGGGAATGGTGAGTGACTGAAAGCAAAAGTGACATGTTCTCGTATGACTCGCAGTGCCGACAGCGTACAATATTTGCCGTTCTTGCAGGGGTTAACAACACAGCACAATCATGAGCGATCGTTGTGAGTGATTCACGGTGGCTTCGGGGAGAACGTACATGAACAGCGAGTAGCCCGCTTTGCCGGTAAAGCAACCGCTAGTCAAAGGCTAACAAGAACTTAGCCGTTTAGGGGCTGCTCTTTGGCAACTTCGCTGCTGTACGAACTGTAGCCATGGAGGTGGAGTCGTTGCACATGCAGTCGGAGGTACAGTGTCGCTTCGCGACCACAGAGATCGTCAGTCGAATGCGCAATGGTCATGAGTCGGAAGCGCAGGAGGCCGACTTCGTCGTACAGCTTCCAGAGAGCGCCTTCATCGTTTACTTCGAGATGTGAGCGCAGCTCTTCTTACAGCAACTACGCCTGAAACAATAGCGCTTCATTAGGGAGGTGAATGGTAAGCTGACGGTCGGACAAGTGAAAGAGAAGGCAAAGGCCAAATCTGACTATCAAGAGGCGAAACGGAGAGGAGTTTCTGCAGGCCACGTCGACTACAGGTGAACTCTGTCATTGATACTGAATGTATGTTGTACAGTTGCATCTAAAATTATGGAATCTGGATTGAAAGGGTTCGAGAAACAAACACTTTCGGAATTTCCACCAACGTGTCGGCCGGCGGAGTGGCTCGCTTCAAGCTCATGTACCAACAGCTGTTGCAGCGCGTCAGAGGCGTCTACAAGCACCACATCAACATACAACCGAAACAGGTGAAGGTGGCAGCGCTCCAGAAATAGGTGACAGCCAAGACAATGGATGACAATTTATAAAATTTTGTTTCTAGATGGTGAAGGATCTCCAAGTAGACGTCCACATCTCCGAGGTGGCGCCCATATCCGTTCTTCGTGTGCCAAAGTTCGCCCCCAAGTTGAGCCACCGATCGAATCGAGAGCTGCTCTATTACGAAAGTGCGCTGTGGTTTCTGTCGTGGTTTCTGTTGCACACTTGAAAGGAAGCGACGCAAAGGTCGACTTTATCGTAGAGCAACCAGGCGCCGATATCCGTCGCATGGACGGCGAGAGCGTTCCTCAGAGTCGAGCCCATGTCAGCTGGCGACCGACGGTGGAGGAGCAGCGCCGCCTGTCGGAAGGCGAAGTGCTCGACGGACAGCTTGTCGTCTTGTACGACGTAGAGAGGACGGAGGAGGCCAGTGGACAAGTCTTGGTGAGCAGCGATCATTTCGCTTGGTGACTGTCTATTTCTGTGATTAGTGTGAAACGGCATCAGGTCATGGACGGCTACTTTCTACACTTCGTCTCGCCGCCGAACGTACCAGTGGGAAGAAAAGCCGTGGTCTTCGCATTGGACATCAGCGGTTCTATGGCTTATCGCAAGCTTGACCAAGTCAAGGTCAGCTGCGCCTGAGTGGTCACGTATTGCGATTTGTTATAAAGGGTAGACCAAACCGCAAAGCTACCCAATGCGTACACGACCCATATACATGAGACATGCATGCATGCCATAATGAGTTCATGTATGAAGGGTATTTTGTGCGTTCAGGACGCCATGCACAAGATCCTGAGTCAGCTAGACGAAGACGACCGCTTCAACGTTATCTGCTTCGACGACTCTCTAGAACTGTGGCAGGAGGGCGAGAAGGGTCACTGTCTGGTGGCTGCCACCGTAGAGAATGTCTGCCAAGCGCTGGCCTTCGTTGACAAGCAGCACTATAGGGGAGGTTAGTTCGACTGGATCTTGTCCTGAGTGTCCATTAATGAGTACTCTTCAGCCACCGACATCCATCTGGCGCTCTCGAAAGGCGTCGAGTGGTTGGTGGAAGCCGAGCGGGAGACAGGACTGGAGCCTCTCGCCACCCTGCTGGTGCTACTCACAGACGGAGAACACAACTCGGGCACAGTTGGCCGAGACGACATCTGCACCAAACTGGCAGCCGAAGTGGCCAAGGCCCCCAACGGGCGCCGAATCGGCGTCTGTGGTCTGGCCTTTGGAAGGGGCGCCGACTTCGGCCTTCTCAAAGAGATCTCCACTGCCACTGGAGGGGTGGCGCGCCTCGTCTACGAGGACAGCGACGCCGCTCTACAGCTGGAGAACTTCTACGCCGAAATCGCAGCCCCAGTCTTGGCTGGCCTCAGTATCAGGTGATGCCAACTTTGCAATACATCAACGCTACGCCATAGCGCCTCCGCCTCCGATCTATGTAGTTGTCTGTTTCTTGTAGGTCAAATGCTTTCGCAGCTGTATTTATGCATCCAGATAATCCAGATATGTATTTATGTATTTACGAGGACTCGAAGCTGGAGCCGGACTCGTTGGTGCGCAGCGTACAGGAGAGGAACGACTGCCTCTTCGAAGGGGGCGAGTTGGTGGTCGCCGGCAAGATGGCAGCGCCCGCTCTTGGCGACGTCGCCGTTTCCGGTCGCGGCAGACAAGGCGACGTCCACGTCAGCAGCCGAGTCGTCCAAGCGACATCTCTACTTTCATCCTCTGACCTTTTGTCATCTGCAGCCGCTGACAGGCCAGTTTCGTCATAACATGACCATGTTCTGTCGACTATGTTGGTCGTGGCCGTGAGCGTTGGTGGTTACTAACATGCGTGGTGGCCCGGTTAATATGTGGTTTGCCACTGCATCAGAAGGTATAGGCTGAGCATGGTCTTTCAGCGGTCCTTCGAAAACGATCGGAGGTTTCATTGAACGGACGTGGGCCTTTCTGACAATCAGAAGGTTGCTGGCGAACATCGATGTCGAGAGCGACGCTGAAGCGAAGGGAACTTTGAGACAGCGGGCACTGGACCTGTCCATAAAGGCGTGTTCCGGTTTCCGTTTTCATTAGTCTGGATGCTCTAGCTGCTAGTTATTACAATCTCATCTCTTGCGGCAACATTTTACTATACCACTACTCGGCACTATGGGTGTGCCAAATAATGTAGTCGGTGGTGATGGTGAGAATAACGAAAAGTTCTTTCAGTACGGCTTCGTGACAGAGCTGACGTCTATGGTGGCCGTGCTGGAGGACGGCAAGGTGG
Source organism: Linhomoeus sp. GSCO2_2 (assembly GCA_030248115.1). NCBI lineage: Eukaryota > Metazoa > Nematoda > Chromadorea > Monhysterida > Linhomoeidae > Linhomoeus > Linhomoeus sp. GSCO2_2. Next base: position 63,415 of record JASAMZ010005754.1, on the reverse strand, counting down.
GCACTGGGCACCGTAGATTGCATGCACATACATAACACTCACGCCTACTTGACCACACATTTAGTCGTCGAATGGTGAATCGATCACCACGGCCTCGATGAGTAGTTCAGGTTAGCTCCACGATGTACACTTGCAGATCGATAGTGATGGGTTCAGTAGAAGGTGTCCCACTTGAAGGTCGAATCGGGTTGGCCACTGCTGTTGCGCGCTGCTTCGGCATCGGCGCATCCGACTTCGACTCGTCTGACGAAGGCCTATCCGGGCAGGCTTCCACGCTTATTTGTCGTCGGTCTCCTCCACATCGTCGCCGATCAGACTCTTGCGGTCTCGAATTCGTAGTAAGCAAGGCAGTCTTGGGCGATGCCTTCGACTTGGACATGGAACCCTCGATCAGTTATGCCAGCCTTGATTCTGATTGGTGCGGTGACGAGGACAGTAATGACTCCTTTGGGGGCTCTGCCGAAGGCGATTCGTCGAGAAAATGTCCACCCGGAAAGCCCGACCCCTCAGCGGATCAGTTCCGTCGCTTTGAGGGACAATCCCCTGACCAGGTGAGTCTCAAATACGTTGCCTGCAGTGGCCACTGGCAAGTCAACCACGAAACCAGCAACATGACACAATTGGCTACACGCTCAGACTAGCGAATGAACGCAGATAATGGCCGAGTGCGCAACGCTCCTCGACGGAAAGACCGACGAGATCGGAAGTCTGGCTCGGGCATTGTGCAGTCGAGAAGCGTCGTCGGTCGACCAGAGGCGCCGTTGGGCCTCGTCTCTAGCTGACATCGTTCAAGAACGCGCCGTCGTCCAGAAACTGACTAGTCCCACAGCGACACTAGCGGTGCTGGAGAAACTCGACCGGAAGGGAAAAGTCATTGGTGAGTGTTTTCCCGGGTGTTTCTCCACTCGAGGAGACGATCGGAGTCTGCTTTCAGAGGAATACGACGCGCTCGTGACAATGGCGTCGATGCTGCCTTTGCTCGACTCAGCCCTGGCCGTCGATCCACTCAAGTTGGTCGAGTCGCTCTACTGTCGCGCGGCCGTAACGGTTCGCTCATTGATATCTAATTCCGGCGTACGGTACGTCTAATAATGTTCACTCGGTCGTTGCAGGCGAAGTGGGCGTCTTCCCAGCTGCTGGTGATCAAGAAGGCCAGCGACTGCTTCTCTGTTGAAGCGCAGGGCGGGAACGTTGTGGTGGAAACGACAAGTCTTCTGCAGGCAGTCACTCTGGTCGCTCTGATGTCTCTCTCGGCTGAGAAGGCCACTTGTGGCCCTGAGGTCATGGCGCTGTTTCGTCTCCTGGCCCTCAAGTCGCCGCTGAACGACGAACTTGCCAGCGCTATGTCGTAATCAATCTTGTCAACCAAGTGAACCAGCAATATGCTGAGTCCGCCTTCCAACTGCAGCCTTTTGCGAGGATACATATGCCGTACGTAAATGTCGCGCTTTCTGCATAATATTATGTTGTGTTACCGCGCCTATGGCCTCCGTGGATAGGCCTCGACTCACTGACCATTCCGCTGAGAGGTTGCGAAATTCACAAGTTTGAATTTCACGAGTTACAGTAACCCAAAGGTTGAAAACGGAAAACGGCTCTAACTCGCTCGTCTTACGTCCTAGAGAGACGAGAGACTTAGATTTCGACATTCAAAGGTTTGAATTTCGCGAGTTACAGTAACCCGACGTTTCAAACGCAACTGTCATATCTCGACGTTGGAAAGTCATAGGAAAGCGACCTTGGGCTCCACGGATAGGTCTCGACTCACTGGTAATTCCGCTAAGAGGTTGCCAAATTCAAAAGTTTGAATTTCGCGAGTTACAGTAACCCAAAGGTTGAAAACGGAAAACGGTTCTAACTCGCTCGTCTTACGTCGTAGAGCGGCGTGCGGTAGGTCAACTAAAAGGTCTCGACGCGCTCTCTCATTTGGCGTTAAAATTTTCTTAATTACGCAAACACGCACCACGAAAATCGGTATTATCGCGTTTTTAACACAGAAATCGCTCTACCAGTACCTCGCTCAGCGTGCGTCGTGGAGAGACGATCTTGAGTTTGTTGGATAGCTCTCGACTCACTGATTATTTGCTCTTCTATTTGTCGAAACTCAAAAGTTTGATTACCGCTAGCTAGTAACCCAAAGGTTCAAAACGCAAAACTTCTCTAACTCGCTCGTCTTCCGTCGTAGAGAGACGGTCTTGAGCTCGTTGAATAGGTTTCGACTCACTGGTAATGTCGCTAAGAGACTTCGAAATTCAAAAGTTGGAATTGCGCGAGTTACAGTAACTAAAAGGTTTAAACGGTAAAGCGGTCCTAACTCGCTCGTCTTACGTCGTAGAGAGGCGTGCGATAGCTCGCATAAAAGCTCGCGACGTGCTCTTTCATGACGCGATAAATTTTTTATTTAATTGGTAAATCACGTGCTGAGAAAATTGAAATTTTCGAAGGAAAGTCGCAGAGAGACGATTTTGGGTTCATTCGATTGGTCTCGACTCACTGATAATGCGCTAAGAGGAGTTGCGGCTCAAAAATTTGATTTTTGCGACTTACAGTAACCCGAAGATCCAAAACGCAAAGCGGCTCTAACTCGCCCGTCTTATGTCGTGGAGCGACATTCGACACGTCATTTGAAAGGTCTCAACGTGCTGTTTCATGCGACTCATAAATTTTTTCAATTACTAAAATACGCACCATGGAAATCGACATTCGCTACGTTTTGAGCACTACAAGGACTCTAACTCGTTTGTCTTACGTTGTAGAGCGGCATTCGTTCGACCGTTTAAACGCTTACGTTGAGGCAGTTGTTGAACACTCATTCCTAAAGAAATACTTTTGTTTTTTTAAACCCTTGTCTTACAAACAACTTTGTCTACTAAAAAAATTATTCCCGGGCTATCCCAATGTTGCCTTGCAACAACCGCTCAGAAAGGAGCGTGTCAGAAGTAGCGCATGAATAGTGGACTCCGGGCGGGCGCGCGTCATATCGGAAAGGCTTCGAAATACTTTACAAAAGTATCCACTCTTTAATTCTTCCACTTTAGAACACTCACAAACCACTCTGTATTAAAAAAACAACTCAACTTTTATAAAACAGCTTGTTTCTGACGTTTGTCTTAGTTGAGAAGGTTGCACCACAGCGCAGGCCAAGGTGGTTTCCGGGTGCAACTCCCTGTCCCCCCCAACGCCTCTTAGAACGACCTTTCATGGCATGCATGACAGGATTCCTATTACTCCATACATAACCGAGCTCGTAGCAGCACGCGTTACTGTTCTTGCGGAAAGCCAAAAGTACATAGAAACTGTAAGGCTACTGCTTTGAAGAGAAGAAAGAAGTCGCAGAATGTTCGACTTATGGCCGTTTCTGCTGCTGTTGGCGACGAGCGGTTCCGTCATCGCGACCGACTGCTACAACAACAACTTTGCAGTGGCCTTGTGGGTGCAACTTCAAGCGCTATGGCAGTGCCACATTGTCACTTCAAAAATTGCAGATTGTTCGACATTCCAAATTCGCTTCAGGCTGAGCAACCAGGAGCGCCCCTCAGAGCTGCAGAGCGAATTCCACGAAAGGGTCTTCCACCGCTGCATGAGCGTCTTCTTCCTTGCCGAGGAGAACCTGAAGAATCAGAGCCGCAGCAACACGAGCTACTGGGAGCTGCTCAACCTGGGCGTCTTGTCGAACGAAGGATTCAAACTTCTTCAGCTGTGTGATACAGAAGCTGATGCCGGCACCTGCGACTACATCATCCGTGAGTGATCGCCTATTCGCCGTTCAGTATTTGTAGTCGTCAACATTTGAGTAGAATTTTGCTTTCAGAACGATACGAGTACCGAGGCAGACGCATCAGAAAGTTCTTCTACTGCTGCTGCCCAGAAGATTCATGCAACGACTTCGGCCGACCTAGCAGGCAATCAAACGCCGCCAGTTTCGCAGCGGCTCACTGGATGGACGAAGGCAAAGTCGGCTGCTGGCTGTCTTCAATGGCACCGGCCCTGGTCCTTTCAGATGAGCAGCCCTATTGCCTCAACCTCTTCAGGTGTGATCTTCTGTGACGCTTGCGCACACGCCTCAACTGTGAAGTTTATGATTTTATTGCAGGGACGGCGAGCACTCCAGCAAGGTATATCCATGGTGGGAGCCTCACGACAACGCGTCGACGTTCCCGTCTGAGTGGAAACAGGGGGCGGATCAGCAGCTCTGCAAGCAGAAGTGGCAGGGCGGCTGGAGTCACGGTAGACCACAAGAGGATCCCTTCTGCTTCCCCGTCGTGAATGACGAAGGCTGGGGCTGTTGCTGCAAGGCTCCCTTCTGCAACAACTTCAAACTCGACCTGAACATGGACCCGAAGGAGCGGCGCCACGACCTCGTCCCGCCCACGACAACCAAACTGCCTTCGACAACCACTACGACTCCTCAAGCGCAGTCGACTTCAACCACTTCAACCACTTTAACCACAGCTCTCACAACTAAAACAAATGCTCTCCCCACGCAGACGTTCAATTCCACCACCCTGACAACTTCCGCTACTCTGACAACAGCTCCCACGACCGCTCGCCAACTCGACGACGCTTCGGCAACAACTCCCACTATCCGCACGACCACTCTTACCACTCGCACATCTCCCACTAGTCCGACATCACCTCTCACATCTACAACAGCTTGGACGACTTCCACAGAAACGTCGCAGCCAACGTCTTCTCCTGACCCGAACAACACGACGGCAAACGCGAAGACAAGAAGTGCAGGAAGCTCCGAGACGACAAGGACGTTGGCTTCTGCTTCAGTGGAAGGTCCAGCGCACGCAACTGCAACGCCGGCGGCCTCTTCAGCTTCATCGAAGACGACTACGATCGCAGAGCAGGGGAAGTCGGAGGAGGAGACGCCGTGGTGGAAGCAGCTGTGGGCCCTGATCCTGTGGGTTGCGCTGCTGGTGATCACCCTCGCCCTGATTCTCGGCCTCGTCCTCTGCTGCCTCACCAATCGACGGCGCCGAAAACGAGAAGGCAGCCCAGAGAAGCCGCGAGGAAAGAAGGCCAAAGGAAACCCCGAAGAAGAGAAGCGGCTAGAGAATGCGAAGCGGCGTCGACGGGAGAAGCTGTCCACTCCCCCCAGGACCCAATCCTCCGAGACGCGAAGAGAAGTCGGGGATCAGCTGCTGCCTTTGCCAGGCGAGGAGCTGACAGAAGAAGGAGCAGAAGCGGAGATCGGTGAAGGGAAGTCGGAGGAAGCGAAGAAGGAAGAAGAGGCGACGGAAATGGGCGAGCAGCCGCAGGGCGACTCGCCGACTCTTGTCGGCACGGAGAGCTCGACCAACGCCGTCGACCTTTCCGCCGAAGCTGCGAGAGCGAATGACAACGAATGGTCGAGAGAGTCCTCGACTGAAGAGGTTAGTGGAGACTTTGGCTTTACTGTAGGCATTTCCACGCGCAGTCAGATCTGAAGTCTCTCAGTCGGCGATCAGTCGTTCGGTGGACGCCGAGGGGCCGGCCGAAGCCGACTTCGCCGTGGGCGGTGAAGAGCTGACTGCCACGACCACAGAAGCTGAGTAGAATGGAACGTCGTCAACAAACGAGGAACAAGGGAGCGAGGCGCCAGCGCTTGCGAAGACGTCGAAGGGTGATTGTGATTTGGTGAAGTATTGTGTGTAACGTTGTACGTGACAGTGTACCTGTATGTGAATCTGTGAATATGTGGTGTATTTCGGTGCATCCAGCCTGCGAGCATACAGCATTGTGTATGTTATTACAAACATCGTTATAGTGTATGCTTTTCCGTGCATACTGAAGTAGAAACGATGGTTGAAAAGGCGACACTTTAAAACTTGTTGTGTGCACAGAATCTTGGTAATAGCTGCGAGTGTCGACAACTTCTCGCTACTCGACCGGGTAACGATACGCGAATTCCACCGGGCAGTGCCCAGGTCCATCGAGCGGCTGAGCGCGAAAGCCTCTCCTGGAAAGCTCAGCCACTGTTACAGTACCGTCGTACGTAGGTAGGTACACCGCTTATTCTTGCTGAGGCACAACATGTACTGTAATTTTAGGGCCCGTGACCTGACTAGGAGGCATCGGTGCTGGTCCAAGCGCGGCGCCGCCAGTGTCGCGTTCTCCGTGTGACTGGCGTCCGACCAGAGCTTCTCGGCGACGACACTGGCCCTGGGCCAAAGGCGCGGCGTCAAGTTGGTCGCGTCCACGTACTCGCCCCACAGGCACGCCTCTCCGCCCAGAATGAGGCGCTTCTGCGCTTCCGTGCCTATGGAATGGAGAATATGAATTGTGGCGTGGGTATCTGAGCTTGTGACGGCGGGGTGTGCAAATTGCTGTCACTTCAAGCCTACCGTTGAAGTCCTGCGGGTCACACTGATAGAAGTACTTCCAATCCACGCCGTACTTGATGTAGTTCAGGTACCAGCAGGAGGAGAACAGCGTTCGGTGGCCTTTTCGCGTCACTCTGTCGAGTGCGTCCGCAATGTACGTCCGATTTCGAAAACCCTTCCACACGTGCGCGATGAGATCCTTGTCCTGTAACCTCATTTGAGTAGAATGTCCTGCTTGCGTAAACTTCCCAAAGGCAACGTGAAGGGCCACTGCTACCGTGAAGTTGTTGTCGACTACTTCCTGCCAAACTATGTAGTTGCGTCGCTTTTGGGAAGCCGTCGCTTTCTTCAGAACCACGTTGAGTAGCCTGAAGAAGGAGTCAAACAATCGCTAACTGTCTTCGGCGCGCTGCGCCGTCACACTACTGGTGACTGTCCTACATGCCCATGTAGAAGTTCTCCAGCTGGAAGGGAGTTGTGAGATTGTGCAGACTCATGAACTGTCGAATCCCCGGGTTGGTCGTCTTGTTCCTTCAACGAACTGCTTTCAGTTGACGACAGATTACAGTATGTACTTCACCGCAATTTCGTTGTTAAAAAAGCGCAGCCCACCAGCACTGCCTGAACCAGAAGTGGGCCTCGTCTCCTCCCAAGTGGACAGACTCGTCCGGAAAGACCTCGAGCACTTCGCGAAAGATGGCGAGCAGAAAGTCGTAGCTGCTTTGCTTCGTGGGATCGATCAACGCCTTCTGGCCGGTGTAGCGGCCGCTCTTGTCGTAGCAGCGTGTCAGCAGGTCCTGTTGCCCTCTTCCCCACGAGAGCGTGTGGCCTGAATACAGAAAATATGCCAGTAAGCCCCCCCCCCCTCCCCCCCCCCCCCCCCCCCCCTCAACTACCCATCTTGGACGCCATGCTCTCAGGGCAGGAGGGGGCTTATTGGAGTATTTACGGCGCGGTATGCCGGTTTACTTCACTAACTTAAATTGAGTTAAATATACTGCAATTCTGCATATAGGTAACTTACCGTAGTTTCTTGCGCCCTTTTACAATCCCGGCGACCGCACCTGGGGTGTCGAACTCCGGAACCACGCGGATGCCTCGGAGGCGCGCGAACTCGATGACGGCCTGCACGTCGGCGGGAGTGTAGACGTGCTTCGGCGAATAGGCGCCCTCAACCACAAATTTGTGTTATGGCACTACGTACATACAGCAGTAGGTATGTGAGAGCACTGATAGAGGGCACCTTTTCTGAAAGACTCGGAAAGGCTTGACTTTGGAATGGAAAGGACTCGTCGTCCGTCATGTGCCAGTGGAACACGTTGAACTTCGACTGGGACATGAGATCCTGAAGAAGCAACGGCGTTCGTTCGTTCGATTTGCCCCTTCGAGCAACCAACCAGCGTTTCGAAGATTACACCCAGCGGCAGAAAGTGGCGTGCAGTGTCGAGATGTATTCCGCGATGTTGGAACCGTGGACCGTCGCGAATCGTGCACTCGCGGATGGAGTGCTGCAAACCAGTGGCGTAGCCAGGATTGCTAAGTTGGAGGGGCAAAAAAATTTTGGGGAGGGCAAATTTTTTTAGCTGTTCGTTGAGTGCTACCGGGTGCAAAATAAACGCGCAGGTAAAGTCTTCCAATTTACAGCGAGGCAGGCGAAATATTCACTTTTACAGCGCCACAGGCTAAAATTCCTATTATTTTTAGCGCCGCAGGCGAAAATCTTGATTATTCATAGTGACGCAGGAGAAAATTTTCACTATTTATAGCGCCGCAGGCGAACATTTTTGCGATTTTGTAGTGCCGCAGGCGAACATTTTTTCTAAATATAGTGCCGCAGGCAAAAATTTGCATTATTTATAGCGCCACAGCCAAAAATTTCTACTACTTATAGCGCCGCAAGCGAAAATTCCTACTACGTATAGCGCCGCAGGCGAAAATTTTTTCTCTTGCTGGCCCCCGGGGGGGGGGGGGGCAAAGCCGGCATCTGGGGGGGGGGGGGACATTTGCCCCAATTGCCCACCCCTGGCTACGCCACTGCTGCAAACTAGCTGCGTACGATGTCACAACTGTATTCATAACCGTGGTGGCAGAGCTGCGCAAACCTGCTTCTCTTCAGAGTATACGACTAGCTGACTGAAGGAGTCTAAGCCGCGCAGGGCGCCCCAAACGGAGGACGCACGGATGGCGCCGCTGCCGTTTCCAAACATGTCGAGTTCGTCTGAAACAAATTATGGTGTTTATGGGTACTGGGTCATTCTGGCCACATGGACATTATGGCCACACGGGTGCGTCATTCTGGCCAATGGTCATATTGGCCACACGGTGCGTCATTATGGCCACACGGGTGCGACATTCTGGCCACACGCTGCGTCATATTGGCCACACGCCGCGACATTGTGGTCACACGAGAGGGTTGCTAATTTCTGTTTTATTTAGTGCGGTACTAAGCATGCGCATGAAAGGGGCACAGCAGGCCTGAACCCAAATTCCCAATTTAGGCAAGACCCTCCAAAATGTCTCCAATATCCGAAACTTAGGCTTAACGCGACCGGTGACTGAGTTCAGGGCGCTCGGGCAGAGCGCCTCATGAAGTTGCTGGTCGCGGTCTCAGTTGAGTGACACCCGCCAGGCGCGACGTCGACGGAGTTTTAGAGCGTTTATGTTGGGCGCACGCAGTCAGTCAAAGGGGTGCACTCATTAAGTGTCGTCTATTCTAGAACCATTCCGGATTGTTTTGTTTCTGCCAACAGTGAAACAGGTTTTCTGGGAACAGTGAAACAATCTGGCCGGCGTCTAGAATTATTGAATGCGTGCACCACGAGACCCTGACCATCCTCAACGGTTGATGCGGAGCGAGTGCATAGAAGAGGCACAGCAATCCTGAGCAGGAGGTGAAGTAAATGGAGGAGTGCTCTCCCACCTTATAGTTTGCACTAAAACTCTGTCGACGCTGCGCCTGGCGGGTCTCAGCTGAGGCTAGCGCGACCACCAACTTCAGGGAGCAGTCGCGTTAGGCCTAAGCTTCCACCCGCCAGACTGTGACGCCGACTTAGACTCTTCTGATTCGTCTCTGGCTGGGCGCAGGGCGAGCCTAAGCATGGCCTGAATTCAAACGAGAATCCTGCTTGAAGTATAGAACGCCCACAAGAACAATCGACAAGACTGATTTGGATAGCCAACACTGCTAACATTGCCAACTGTCCAGAAGATGCTGAATGTCCCCCAATGCCCAGCAAACTCTAAGAAAATACAACAACAGTGCCTACTCAACGTGGCGAATTGCAGTTGTAATCCACTCCACACCACTGTTTGGAGTTGTGAGATCCGCGTTTGGCCAGAATGACACACCGTGTGGCCAATATAACGCAGCTTGTGGCCATAACCCTTTGGCCATAATGACGCACATGTGTGGCCATAATGTCCATGTGGCCAGAATGACCTTGTGGCCAGAATGTCCGTGTGGCCAGAATGACACAGAATCGTGTTTATGAACCTAGGTGCGCAATTTGCGGTAGGTCTTTAGCCCACAGTTCTCATTCATTCCCAGATGTGGCATGAACTCGCAGATCTTGCTCTGGATTTCGATCTCCAGAAGTTGGAAGGGTGGCCTCTTGGGTCGCCGTCTTGCGGTCGACAACGCGCTATGCGCTCCGCCCGCAAACATCCACTTCTTGTAGCGCTGAATGGCTTCGTCGATGATGTCGCAGCGAATGTTCACTTTGAACCGAAGAGCGGCGGCCGGCAGTGGCGACGTTCCGTTAGTACATGAGATGAACTTTGGCATGGGCAATGGAATTGGTTTGTCGAACGAGTCGTCGTCGTAGGCCGATTGGTCGCCAACCATGAAGCTCCTCCGTAGACGAAGCAGCGCCGCCGCCGCCACCAGGAGAACTGTCCCGAGTTGGCTGAACATTTCAACTCTACCTGCAATTTGACGTTTGTGTCGTCAAGCTTCAAAGTAGAAGTTTATTGCAGTGATACTGATGATTAGGCAATTCAATCACTGAAGCGAAAAGTGGTAGTACAGTATAAAGAACATACCAGTACCATCTCCGACTCTGCAGTGGAGACATCGCTCAAGAAGTAGGACTCAATTGGCAGGCGTAGAATCTTTGTCGGTCGAAAGGCAGCGCTACTATGCAGATTGCGCTGGTTGTGAATAAGCGCGTAAACGTGCATAATTGCACGGCCCATTCGCAACCATAATACCAAACATGCTGAAAGTGAGAGTCGACCGTGTGTCGGCAATCTACAATTGTCAGGTTCAACCACGCGTTATCTCCCTCGAAACACCCCCAAATCTTCAACGGAAACGATCGTGGTAGCGATACGGAAGAAGAACGACGTCGGCAATTCTCACTGTCGGACACAAACGTTTCTTGACACTATTACAAGTGAAGTGAATTTACACAAGTTTATCATCAGAACCGCATTTCAAACGTATTGCTACGACTCGAATTGAACGGTGTTATCCTCTTACAATCCGAATCATTACCGCGATCATGATACGATGACCGGAAAGGCAGTTTCTCTTGTCATCCAGATGCAAGCACATTGACTAGCGGACCGCAACATTAACGACATCGTAATTCAGTGGTGTGGCACACGTACAACTCCACTTGAGCGAGTCAGAATTCGGCACCATTCATAATCATAATTTCACGGGTAGATCTTCTTGTATCGAATGAAGGTGTGCTCCTGATTCCTCGTGGCCACCGTTTCCATCTCGATGCGCTGCTCCAGGGTCTCGCGGTCCAGCAGGGTGAACACGCGCGTCACCTGCACAGATCAAAAGGAAAATGCAACATTGCGTGAAACTTGCCAACGACTATTGGAGGCAGGATGGAGCACAAACAAACGGATGCAGAAGGCGGACGGGTGTCTATCTACCATTGAATATGCACGACGCTCGAGCAAACTGCAACACCCAAGTATTTGCGACTCTAATTTCCTCACTCACGCTGACGACGGGCATGTCGCGCGCGAAGCTGATCCGGCCGATGTCGGCCAGCTCCAAATGGATGCGGCTGCCTCTGACCGTGCCTTCTTCCACAGAAGTGAAGCCTGATTTGAGAAGAGACTGGTTTGCAGTTGCCGTCAGTTATGTGGAGTGAAACAAACTTCGGTCCCACCATTGTTCATGACGGTTGTGAGAGAGACGTGGTCGAGACGCCTGGGATTCACCGCCAGGAAGCCATGCTCGCTGTGCAAATCGTGAGCCTCGTTTATTCCCCAGGCGAAGGAGCTGAATTGCAGAAGCCATCAGCAAATTTACCACGAACGTTCTGTAGAGCTTCTGGTACCTGTAGTTCAAGGTTGGGATGGCGGCGAACGGCGTCTCTGCCAGATGGAAGTCGACCTCTTCCCCATAGGTGAATACGGGAATGGTGGGGAATCTCGCCTTGCCGTCGTGCTCGCTGCGCCAGATGCCCACCAGCCACTGGACGGGTTGCAGATTCGACGGAAGGAGATTCGCGTCGTATTCTGGGCGAGCAACAACGATTGACGATGATGAACAGGATAGCCAGTACCTACAGTGTCAGTAGATCTGAGACATCGAACCTGGCGGGACCTTGAAGCAGCGGTTGCAGCTCCGCCGGCAGTTCGCCTTGATATACTGGGTGGTGAAGCAGACGGCAGCGTCATTCGCCGCCCAAATTGCGCAAGTGGGGTCGAGGTCTTGGCAGTTGGGATCTAATAGTCGGTTCGAAATTTCCAACGGCGCCCGAGCACAATAGCACCGATTTTGACATACCCTGTGCTTGCCCGAGCACAGTGACTGCGAAAGACGCGACCAGCACCGCTGTCCAACCAAACGTCATTTCTGCGCTTCTGAAGTTGACTTTCGAGTCTGTAACCCAGTGTCAAGAGAAACTGGAGCAGATCCTTGCATCGCTCGCAAAACAACGACTGCTAGACGACAACGGTGCCGCGTATTGCTGTGTAACAAGGCCGAAATCGAAGCGTCTGCTTCCCTCCATCGCTGAGAACCTGCTCTGCCTGTATTCTCCGTCGGTGCTGTGTGATGCTGCGTATTACGTGAGACTCGATTGGAGCCGCCGCGAGCGCGAACAACCGAATACGGTTGACTGAAAACGCCTCGCCGCGACTGTGGGGGTGCGACGCCGGTGGCACAGGCGTAACTCTTGATTGCACGAACCGCATACGATCAGCAGAGATGGTCAAAAGATGCCCGTAATCTGACGATCAACGTCCAATCAAAGTAACTCTGGACTGAGCAATTCTTCTCCACGCGATCCTTTCACAGCAGACCGGCCGCTTTAGTCGCCACGTAGTAGGCGCCGGCCACCGAGGCGACTCCCAGAGGCACGAAGACGAGGTAGAACCGACCCATCTTCGCCTTGTACTCTCCCGAGTAGTAGGGGAACTTCTCTTCAACCTTGGCGCCCTGGGAGAGCAGTGGGCGCAGGGCGGCGACGAACTCCGGGTAGTTCTCCACCGTGAAGCCCTTGTGGTGGAGCTCGCCGTTGTCCACCGCCACGTCGCGAACCCTCCCGTCGTCCTTGGAAGAGTAGCTGCAGTAATAAGACGAAGTTGGATTAAATTAATCCAATAGAATTAAAATAAATTGAATTTAATTTAATTTAACTGAATTAATTAAGTCAAATTAAATTAACTTAAATTTTAAATGAATCGAACTCAAACTAAACTCAATTTTGATTAACTTAGATTTAATTAAATTGTATTAAATTAATCTAAATTAAAGTATAAATTAAGCTACATTAAATTAATTAAATTGTAATAAATTCATTAAATTAAATGAATTGAATCAAATCACATTGCAGTTAGGGCACATAAGCTAAACAAGGATTACGTGCAGGAGCCCCTGCATAGAAGCACTCCGACCCGACTCGGAAATAGCAGATGGAGGTATTGCGTCGCCTGCTGCGCAACAGACTGTCCGCGCGCCGCGCAACAGACCGTCGGAAAACTCAATATGGATAAACCCAGCGACTGGCAGTGTCAAGCTTCAACCAGCCGGCAACCGGCCCGGCTGCGGCCGGTGACCGGTGCCCATCTCTAATACACAACGCACGCCACTCGACAAAGAAGTGGGCGCGCACAGCAGGCTGGCTATCTATGCGGTAGATCTAGTACGCGCGCCACTAAACAGTCTTACGCAATCGAGCGTCCGCACCACGGGAGGCGCGCACAGCTGGATATCTATACGCTAGACACGCGCGCCACGAAACACGCTTACGCAATTGATCGTCCGCGCCAGCAGAGCGTGGGAACGAGAGAGCGCGGAACGGAAACAAAGACGAACCAATCACTGCAGCGACTTAACCCTATGGAGAATACCGGCGCACTACAGTAACGTATTACTACAAAACACATGGGCGCGAAAACAGAGAGAGAGAGAGAGAGAACAGTCGACGAAAACACACAAAGCGATAGCATACCGCGTACAATAGGCAATTTTACCACACAAAGATTCACCGCAAATCCCGCCCGAACATGACTTTAGAGGACACGATACGGAAATCAAATTTCCCGCATCAACAAATGCCGGCGCACAGCAGAACTGTACCGCGGTCATACCTGGTCCTGTAGCGGAAAGAAACTTCTGTGCGACAGCAGTTGTTGTTGAAACTTCCTTACCAGTGCCGACTTCGTATGTCTGCAGCGCAGAACCAATGCCGACTTTGTCAACAGCGCAGAATGCCCGAAATTGGATATTGCACCGAACAATCCCCACGCTTAGAGTTTCGACAAAACATGGTTAAGTTGCCCCAATTGTCGATGAAAAGTCGCAAATCCTGGTCCGCATCGCAAAACGAGTGCCACTTTCGGAATCAGCGCCCTCGAAAGCACCGAAATCGACTCCAACTGTGATTCTGTCAACAGAGGTGCACTTCCAATTTTGGACGCGGCCGGGGGTACGGTAGCCGGAAAAATATTTTTGAAAATCGGTTCCGTATCACTTTTCGACGGGGAATCACGTGGTGGACCCCATTTAGCCATTAGAAGTCGCATTCGAGCGTTACAGAAGCCCGAAGTCGAAAAGTGCCGAAAATAAGTCAACAGAGATGTACTTCGAATTTGGACGCGGCCGGGGATACGGTAGCCGAAAAAACATTTTTGAAAATCGGTTCCGTATCACTTTTCGACGGGGAATCACGTGGTGCAGCCCATTTTGCCATAAAGAGTCGCATTCGAGCGTGAAAGCAGCCGAAAGTCGAAAAGTGTCGAAAATCGGTCAAAATCACCGGTCGTTGGACCTACGTTTCTGGAGATCTACACGGCCGATTCTGGCGAGTTTGGTGCCAAATTGAAGCAAATAGATTGGCGCTTCCGGGAAATTGCATCTTAGAACGATTTTACACCGGAATCTCACAACTCGATTTTTTGCACCGAACTTTCACACCACCGAAATTTTCTTTCGCCCGTAGCTTCCGCGTGGGACGACCAAGGGAGCTGAGGCTTCTTTTCCGGGCTTGATCTTCTCGAGGTTTATAACATATCCAAAAATCACCAAAATCGACCAAGTATTGCGAAAGTTATGGAGCGGTAACGGTTTTCAATGTACTACAAAATTCGAATTTTTGAATTTTCTCAAAATTTTCCCACTACGCGAAAAAAATGAAGGTGCGTCCACACCTACTATCCCTCGAGAGCTATCGATTAAAAAAAACCCCGTCCAAATCGGACGAAGCACGCGCGAGAAATCTTGGGTACAAACTTTCTACAAATCGGTGCCTCCACTATAGCACTCCGCCTTTTCAAGTCGGAGTGCTAAATACATTTCACGAAAACGTGGAAATTAAATAGGTTACTTAAGGATTAGCAGAAATAGACTAAGAACAAAATTGAGTTGACCCCTGACGGGCTCGACCCGATACAAATAAGTGAATTTAATTACGTATGGTCAGACATAGCATATCACTAAGTTCCGCTGACGCAACATACCTATCCGAACAGGTCAGTTACCTAAACTACCGAAACCACTACCTACACAGTAACTCACCGCTGGAAGTTGCAGGCCCACCAGACGAAGGGCAGGCTGCTTCCCCAGGTCTTCTTGGTGGCCCAGTCGTAGTGTGGCGGCTCGCTGAACAGCCCCTTGATTGCCTGGGGCGCCACCCGTCTCGAGAAGGGAACAGGAAAGTAGTACCACTTGATGTCCAGCTTCTCCTTCGTCAGCTGACAGAAGCGGTCTTCGTAGAGTGAAGTAGACGACATCTCTTCCCTTCTCTTTGCTTGTCTTTTTGGCACTCCGCCCCGACGAAGTCGGCGGAGAGCAGTAGGCAACCGTAGGGAACAAGCTCTTTGTGCTCCCTCATAACTTTCGCTAGACTAAACCGATTCGCAAGCGGTTTTTTGCGTTCGATAGCCCTGGTTGATGCGCAGGCTGGAAAGGAACCTAGAAAATTCCGGTAATGGGAAAATTTTTTGAAAATTCAAAAATTCAAATTTTTACTAAGTAAAAAAAATTGTTTGTGCTCCCATTTTCGCAAAACTTGATCAAAATGCTCCATTTTTGGATATGTTGTAGCTCTTGGGGAGGCGGGCCAGGGATTTCATTATTGGAAATTTCCGACGCGGCACGGCCGGGTTACGGTAGATTCAAATTTTGAGAACCCGATTCCGGCCGTTCAAAAAATCATATCTCGCGATTTACTGGGCGGATCGGGCTGAGATAAAATTTCCGGCCGGCGTCTGGATGTGCTCTTTCATTTGGCACCGAAATCGCCGAATTCCATCCGGCCGTTCGTGAGCTAGGCGGGGGCAATGGGTTTCCGTTCGGACCAAATTTGAGGATTTTGGGATTTGGCCAGTTTTTTCGCCAAAACGCGTGGTTCTACCGGGAAACGGACACCGCCAATCGATTCTACGCTAAAATCTGGTCCGGAAACATAATTTTTGGTTTTTCGAGCTACCGTAACCCGGCCGCGTCGAATTTTTGAATCCCGGGCCGAAATTTTCAAAATCGAGATGACAGTTGGTTCGGGGGTTTTCGGGGTCGGGGAGTTCGAATTTCGCGTTAGTTTTGCGATTAGTGTTCACTTTCGACCCTTTTCGGATGGTTTAGGGTGGGTTTGTGCCAAAAATTTGAAATCCTGGGCTTGTATTGAGGTGTAGCGCGGTGTAGCGGGACCGTCGAAACAAGTTCGGACCAATCGGTTTAGGGCCTTTTGACACCGGTTGTGTGCTTGCGAGCGCTCTTGGAGATGGCGAGCGCCATAATTGTTGGTTTGAAATGCCGCGGTGGTGTCGCCCTTCTGTGCTTGGCGAAGTCGGCCTCCTTGCCTGTTTCAGAAGTGCCATCCATTAGCGCGGTTCTTTCCCACTCGGTGCACAGATGCGTCCTTGTGCGCGCGGCTGACTTTGCCAGTACTGTTTCTGATCGATTTCGGATGCGTTAGGCCGGTTCTGGAGGACAGATCCGTGAAAACTCCATCCAGAATTGTGGTACAGCACTGTGTACTAGCCAGTCAGGACAAGTATAGTCAGAACCAACAAGTTCAATGACTTTTCGACTGTGTTTGGGCACTGCCATAGCGTATGCGTTTCGCATTGGGCGCTTTGTTGCTAGCATGCTTCCTCCGACCTGCAACACGGTGCTGACTTCCCTATCGTGTTGCACGTGTCTGTTCCAGCTCGGTGCATAGATGGACTCTTTGTTGTACGTTCACGTTCCAGGGCGTGTTGCCAGTGATATTGGCATTTTGGCGACACGAAATCGCTGCGCGCTCCATTCAGTTGATGCGCCACATTCCAGGGTTACCTAGGTCCCCTGTGGTGTTGTGACGTCACCAGCGTCTCTTCTGGGAGGGAGGGAAAGAGCGAGCGCGTGGTGCCCCGCAGAGCGCGGTGATAACATCGCTTACCTACATACCTCAGTACATGTGCACAGGTGTCTAGGTGTACACCTCAGCACAGGAAATTCAGAAAGAGTGAGTGATATCACAATCGGCGGAGTGCCACGTTGACACTCGCGGAGTGTCACGTTTAGCTAGTTTCGCTCGGCCTCAGCCGAGCGAACCCTATCAAGAGCTCGGCGTGCGTGCGTGTGTGCGTACGTACGTGCGTGCGTACGTACGTCACGCTCGCTTTGGGCTTAATAACTCGCTCGTCCGACGTCGTAGGATGGAGTTTGAGACATCGGCGAGTAGCCCGCGGACTCCTCTAGCCACCTGAGTAGACAAACCAAAAATAAATTTTCAAACTCGCGCGCCACAGTATCCCAAAGTGGGGTCCATTTTAAGACAAAAGTTGACCGAAGCTAGTCAAATCGCATATCAACGTGAAGCGCTCGAGCTCCTGAGCACGAATCCGACAACAAAAAGTTTCAAAAGTTTAAACAGAGAGCTACAGTAGCCAAAACGCGTCGAAAACTGGAAACGACACGCTTGCTTTGGGCTTAATAACTCGCTTGTGTGACGTCGCTGGGTCGAGGTCGACACGTCGACGGGTACCCCTCGGACTACTCTCGCCATCTGGGTGTTCAAAACTGAAATAAGTTTTCAAACTCGTGCGCTACAGTATCCCAAAGTGGGGTCCGTTTTAAGACAAAAGTTGACCGAAGCTAGTCAAATCGCATATCAAAGTGAAGCGCTCGAGCTCTTGAGCACGAATCCGACAACAAAAAGTTTTAAAAGTTTAAACAGAGAGCTACAGTAATCAAAACGCGTCAAAAACTGGAAACGACACGCTTGCTTCAGGCTTAATAACTCGCTTGTCTGACATCGCTGGGTTGAGTTCGACACATCGACGGGTAGCCCTCGGACTACTCTCGCAAACTGTGACGTCGAAATAATAACAAGTTTTAAAAACTGCGCGCTACAGTATCCTGAAGTAATGTCCGCAAAAAGTCAAAACTTTATAGAACCTAGTCGAATCGCATATCAAAATGAAGCGCTCGACCTCGTGAGCAAGAATCCGACAACAAAAAGTTTCAAAACGTCAATGAGAGGGCTGCAGTAACCAAAACGCGATGAAAACTGCAAATTTTGGTTTGTTATATCTTGGCACTCGTGCGTTGCAGAGTGGCGGTCTTGACATCGCTTAAGAGCTCACTGCAAGCCAACATCAAATCATGCTCACAATTAACCTGTAGTTTTGCGCTAGATTCCAGTGTCTTTTTTTAAAATGTAGTCTGAAAAGATGATTTGCTTGGTGTAAAGAATTAAACCCGAGCGATACCAATGTTGCGTAGCAAGACCACTCCAAAAAGTGTAGTCGCGAGGAGAGTCAAAGACGCTGCACGAAACCGGAAAGGGCCTTGCTACAATCTCAGTATAAATTCAAAGCTCAAAACCACTCCGCTTTTTAATAGAGACTTGTTGGCACTCCGCTTTGCAAAAGCAGGAGTGCTATAGGGGGCGTCGGATTGAACAGAATCATCTTAACAGCTTTTCTCGCGCTACACAAATCGGATCGCCAAGCGGTTTTTTGCGTTAGATAGGTTGAGTCGACGCGCAGGGTGGACAAGAAACTAGAAAGTTCCGGTGGTGGAAGAATTTTGCGAAAATTCGAAAATTCAACTTTTTACTAAGTATAAAAAAAAACATCAGGGCATAACTGTCGCAAAAGTGCGTCGATTTTGATGATTTTTGGATATGTTGTAGGCCTTTGGAAGTTCTTCAGAGCAAAACTGGAACGGGCTGCCTGGGTGGCCCGACGCGGGAGTACGGTAGAAAATTTGAATCTTCAAAATTTTTTTCGACCTTTAAAAAATCAGAACTCGAGTTTGCGCCGGTGGATCTTCACCTGGTTTTTTGTCCGGGCTGCGCATTTATATTACCTTTCGATTGACACCACAATGGCCGAGATCGCTTGAGTCTCCCGGGAGTTATGCTGTCACAAAAGGTGTCGATCCCGAGCAGAAAATTCGGATTTTCGACTTTGGACGCATTTTTCGGTTAGAAAGCGTGCCTTTGGCGGTAAATTGATAATCGCAACGTGCTCTACGTCAAAAGTTGGTCTAGGAAAAGTGTCTTGACGATTTTGAGGTACCGTATCCCGGCCGCGCCGAATTTTTGAATCCTGGGGTCAAATTTTCGAAATCGAGTTTTCACTTGTTTCGGGGGTTTGCGGCGACGCTGAACACGAATCCGGCGTTTGTTTTGCGATTTGGGACGCCTTTACCCGGATTTCGGTGCCCGGCCGACCGAAAATTCGGTCCAGGGGTGGAAATTTCAAAATTGAGTTGACAGTTGTTTCTGGGATTTCTGACACCGCAGAAGACGAATCCGGCGTTTGTTTTGCAATTTGCAGTGCATTTACGATGCTTTCGGCGTCAGAGAACACACCCAAAACATGTCCAAATTTGTCCAGACATGTTCAAACTTGTCAAGATTTGTTCAAACATGTTCAAACTTGTCCAATCATGTTCAAACTTGTCCGAATACGTCCAAACTTGTTCGAACACTTTCGTCGACACTGAACACGAATCCGGCGTTTGCTTCCGTGAAGGCTTATTATGGAGTAGTGAGATGAGCGACCCACTCTGCTTTGCTACGGAACAAGCGGAGTGCCACCCTGAAGGTCCCCTTCAGCGTTCAACTAGTCTGTATAGGCAGCTACGTATAGTTAAATGCGTTGCTATGGAAGCGTTGAGCTGGCCGCCTTTATAGACGCCGCCGCCTAACGACAAACCTATCGTGGATTACATCAGAACAGAACTCCTGATAAGTGGCGCCGATTCAGAGGCCGCGTGACACGAAAGAATTGTCGCGACACGATGATGTCAGGCTAACTTTCGTATAGCTATTCTGAGTTGGATAGAGCGAATCGCATAATTGGGAAGACCTTCTCAACACTAACATTCATCTGCGCAAACCAGGCCGTCATAAGTATTCCGGAGAATAACTTTGCAAGACGGCTAGTCAGTAAATCGTTTACCAGTCAGTGCAGTTCTGAGTTCATCATAGTGCGACCTACACCATCTGAACCGGTTCGCAACGCCAAGTCTAAATTCTGCTGTAGTCAGCGCTCTATAGCAAGCACAAAGCAGCAATGATGGTCGCGACACAGGACAACAGCAGGACGGCAGGAGCTGTAAACGGCGTAATATCAGCTCTTCCCGCGGCGCCGCCGTCGCCCTCAGCCGTCGGAAGCGCCTCTGTTTTCTTCTTGTCGGCGCCGAAGCGATACTCCACCACTGTCGGCCCTGCAAAGTGCGCTGTGCCCTTAGATATGCCGTATGTACTTCCCTAGTGAAAACGCGCCGGTAAGCGGGCAGAGCGAGATTCAAATAGCGGCAGCTAGTGCACATTATGCCACGACATGTCTGCTAGTCGGACAAAACTAATGGAAGATGTGGCTTTCTCTCAGAAATTGGGAACACAACGACACACTACTGTGTTTGCACCTTGCTTGTACCGCCAAACCACGATTTTTCTTCTTGAGCAGTTCTAATCGTACTTCCGGCAAAATAAACAGTGATGGAATAGTTAAACGAAACCCACGGCCTGTCACTCCAGGTGGCAGCAGTGTAGTCGCAGGATGCTTCGGCTCTCTCTCTGGACTGGGTTCGGCTTCCGGTGCCGTTCCCTCGGGAGTGCCTTCTGAACGGTGTCGGTTGATATCGATGTCTTATACAGATAGCGTGAAATTTGGCGCATACCTGGATGGGAGCCTTCACTGGGGACGGCAATGTCCGGCGGTCGCCTGTCGACGCTCACGTGTGTTGGTGGCGCGTCGCGACTGTTTTGGACGACTTGAGCTAAACAATAACGAAAATACCATTCAGTTCACAGTTCAAGCAGGCGCCATAACAAGTAGATACGACTGAAGCGTGGCTACGCCTTGCGGCTACAATTTCTACAAGCGTACCGTAAAACCTCCAATAAGCGTCTCTCGGCGCCGTGAACGTGAAGTTGACGCTGGCGAAGAGGGTGGGAGGCGAGGGACGCTTATTGGAGGTTTTACGGTTCCTCCATGCATGAGCTAACCATTGTTGATGGCATCATAAACGGAACGATATGGAACAATAAGCGTGGCAAACTCAAAATGTATTAAGCTATAAATAAATAAATAAATGAACCAGGCAAGTCGTCCGGGGGACGCAGTATACTCCACAAATTTGAACTCCTACGCACGGTGACTCCTCCCCTGTTGTGGCCTCCTGACACTCCCAATCCTATATACTAAGCGGCATAGAGTCTGTTTGTTTGTTTGTTTGTCTGTTTGTCCGGCGATTTTCTCGCGACTCAGGCGACGGATCCTGGAGATCTATAGCTTAAACTGACCGTCATGGACTGGAAGGATGCCATTTTGGGGTCTCAACTTTGGTCAAAGTCTAAATTCCATAAAATTTCAACAATTTCAATTGTGAGGTGCACAATTCTGCTAAACCATGCTGATTCAAACGGCGGCCACAGCGGCAATGACGCGCGCACTGTATGCCAACACGCAAAACATCAACTTAAATCGTTGTGAGGGGCATTTGCAGTGCCACCACTCACCAAAGAGTTGTCGTTGTGAGACTCCAAAGTGTATTCGCAGGCACTCCATGCACTGGCAAGGCCACAACATCAAACTATTCTGGATCTATTTCAAATGGCTTGAGATCAATTTGAAATGTCCAATTGGCTAAACCCAAACGTCTACAGGCTAACCTCAGGTGTCAATTGTGTAATTACAGGCATGGGAGCTGGTGCGATCCTCAACGTAGGCACTGGCAGGGGCACAGGTTGAATGACTTGAGATCTATCTGCAATGCCCTATGGGCTAAACCCAATTGTCTACTGGCTAAGCCGATGTGTCGATTGTGTATTTGCAGGCACAGGAATTGGTGTGATCCTAAATGTAGACCCTGGCAGGGGCACAGTGTCAAATGACTTGAGATCTAAGTTTAATGTCCTGCACTGCACTGAATTTGATGATTGTATTGTATCCTTCATGCTCTGCAGATTGCCCATGTGCTATTGACCATAGAGATTCTCCTACGGGCTAAAGGCTCTAGTCGCAAAACTAATGCCGAATTCGTGATCTACATCCCAGAATACCCCAGAATCGACATACAACACCCATGACTTCCTATGGACTTCCGGAACCAAAACTCTGCTCTTGGGGTACGGTAGCATGCGAATTCGTCATAGGTTCGCTTAAACATCATCTAAGCGCTAAACGAATGCCAAATTCGTAATCAGCGCCCCCAAAAACCCCGAAATCGAGTATAATATCGCGAAAGTCGACCCGACACCCAATATTCAAATGGACGCGGCAGGGTTACTGTAGCTCTGCGAATTTGTCAAAAACACTTTGCTGGACCAGATTCAAGCGTAGAATCGTTTGAAACTACTTTTGGAACGATTCGGCAACGCATTCGAGCGCTATAGACGCCGAAATGCGAAAATCGCAATTTTCGACCCCGGAGTCGAAAAAGTCGCAGTGTAAGAAAGTTTTTTGTGTTTCGCCCGATTTTCTCCGTTCATGGCTCATTCGATAGAGGACATCTGGGAAGGAGCACCAAGAGGTGGTCTCGCCGCTCTAGCTGCTACCTAGCTCGCACAGCAGCCCGTTAAAGTCGACCCGGGGCCAAAATTCGCGAATTTTTCAAATTTGGCGCCAAAATGGGTCCCGCAGCGATCCAATTCTTTTTTTGCCAACTCGGCACTATCGAGTACTACAACATATCAAAAGATAGTATATACCATTATATGCAACTTTTTCGAGTTCTACCCTGTGTAACCCATTTTTCAGTACTTTGAAAATTTAAATTTTTGAATTTCCCGCCAACGGGGTCCCGGAGCGTGACCCCGTTTGGTTTCCACCCTGCCCACCCACTAGGCCTACCCAACGTAAAAGACCGTTTGCAAATCGGCCGCTGCACGCGCGAACCCCATCCGGTTAAAATTACTGCGTTTCGCGCACAAACGCTATATACTCCACACTTTTTTGTGGAGTATAATAAATAAATAAATAAATAAATAAGTAAATGAATAAATAAATACATAAATAAATAGATAAATACATAAATAGATAAATACATAAATACATAAACAAATAAATAAATAAATTTCCGTCGTTCTAACCTCTGGTTTGAATCACAGCCGACGACAGAAAGACGAGCAGAATCATGGGTAAAGCACGGCCAGTTGTTGAGAATTCCCCTCCAAGCCTTCTCGAGATGGACATCCAATATAGCGCCATGACAGAAATATTGTCTCCTTGCAAAAAGTGTCGCCGATCCAACCGGACCGGATGGAGGGACAGTATGTAGATGGGTGGTGGTGCCCCACGGTGGGCGGGTCTTGTTCAGCCTTTCATGTTTTGGCCGGCAGCTTTCCAATTTGTGCCTGTGGAGAGAACGGCGGAAATGGGAGTGGGCACGCGTGTTGAATTCTCTCGCGCCCGCCGATTGTGGACTACTACACTGGTTGGCCTGGCAAACAAGGGGCGCGGCGCGGCGCCTCCTCGCGCCCGCCGATCGCCAAAGCGCGCGCCTAGAATATACCCCACGCACGCGCCCACTTTTCGAGCGGGGATCGGCCAGTGGATCTCGACGCGCCACTCGGACGACAGCTTTGATTGGGATCGGTTTACATGACCTAGACGACGACGACGACGACGACGACGAAGGATCACCGCAGCAGCGACCGACGGCGACGGCCGAACAGACAGCGCGATGATCAATTCCCGTCGCCGGCCAGCGCCCAAGGTGATCGCTCTCGCGCGCACAAACGCACGCAAAGAACGGCGCGGTGTCGGCGCCTCCAGCGCGGCGCACGACGTCACTCTCTCTGCCATATGTACAGCTCTCTCTTTCTCTGATCTTTTCTTCCCGGTCACTGCAGTCGTCAACCCCCACTCGACGGCGCGCAGTATTTCTCCGTCCTCGACCGCCCTTTTGTCGAGCCAACGAACGGGTCGCCCTCTCGGCAGGGCCATCGACTTTCGCTCTCGTTTCTTTCTCGGTCGCCGTTGGAGGGCGAACTTTGGGGGTGACTTACTGTTAGGCCGAAGAATGGTTAGAGAAAAGGAAATTTTAGTTGATACCGCGATCTTTGAAACTGTAGTGCCGAGCTGAACATATGTGCGAATCTTCATGGCCGAATGTGCATGTCCGTGATATTTTCATACCGCGCCTGTACATACCCTAGCTAGCGCTAATTCTGGCTTCGGCAAGAAAGTCGCAGTTACCTATGTACAGTTAGTTATCCAACGGCCTATACTATGTGGAGGGCGGACCAGAAGTCCAACAGGCCCTCTCTTCCTATTCGATTGACGGGCGGTGTCCTATTCGAGCGTGACGAACGACGCGCTACACAACCATTGGAGGGTCGTCCAGTCCAGAAAGAGAAGTGCAGTCATAGAGTGCGCGGCGAGGAAAATTCGACCAGCGCCGGCGGCCACCACGACACGAGACGGAGGAGAGCCATTGCTGCAGTCGGGCGGCGGTCGCGTGCGTGATTCCATTAGAAGAAGTCGGCCTCGTCTAGGACACAACAATGGGTCGGCGGCGACTCGGCCGACTTGGGTTCATCCTGGGCGAAAAAACTTCCTCTTTGTCTGCCGTATAGCCTCCTTTCTTCGGCCGGGGCAGTCGTCGTCGTCGCGTCGAGCGCGCGGCCGGCATCCAAACAACAACAACAGCGAAGGATGAAAGCGAGGGAAAAGGGTCGTCGGGTGAGGCGTCGACCATTTCTCTCTTCTGCGAAGACCTCGAATTTCGCGTCTGACTTCTTTTCAACGGGTCGACGGGTGGGCACTTTGCGGTCGACTTGACCGGGCGCAACTATTGCGCAAGTCGACGTTTATCGGATCCGTCTCACCGGGTACCCACTCGATCGTCGCTCAATCGACGACTACTGACTGATTGACTCGATTTCGATTTGCCATTGTTCGCACCGGCGCGGACTGACCCCGCCGGAGGGATCAGCCACCTCGCCAACAATGCTGCTGGTGCGGCGCGCGAGAAAGAAGCGAAAGGAAAATGGAACGGCGCGAAACTGTGGTCGATGTAGCAAACGGTCGCACCTAGAGATGTGAACATGTAGCGGGGTACAGCTCAGGAATTGTCTCGGCTGAAAGCTACGAACAAAGTTATGTATGTAATAGTATGTACGTAGTATGCATGTAGCTATGTACCTATATACGCAGTTCGATTTGAAACGGTCAAACTACAGTAGGATTTGAGACGCAGTTCGTTGCTCTTTCGAAGGGTCACCTAAATGACTGCTTGTCGCACGCCTGATCCGCGTATTTTCGAAACTTTTCTCGCCGAGCGCCGACCTTCATCGAAACGAATGAACCGCACGATTAGTCGAGGCTGGAGCTCTAGGACATCGCTAGGTTGACGCTAGGCTGCTGGCCTCGTATTGGATTCCGATGCTTGTGCGCCAGATATGCAGAAGGGAAATTGGGGCTGGCGAAGGACCGCTATGCTCTGCAGCGGCTTTCAGCAACGTCAACGTGGCCACCACGTCGTCGTCCAGCAGCTTGGATTCTCTCGCGCTGGTTACTCGGAGGCGCGCTCCGCCCAATTCCTTCACCGGCGGCCTCTTCGCCCTCGATCTGGAGAAGCAGGAGCAACGATTGTCGGTCGTTCGCTCTGAGTTGAAGTTGAGCTGGCAGTTGGGTGTCCAAATTGCCTCTTCAGTCTGCTCGGGGGTTCCTCCGATGGCAGCGTCGCCATCTTCGACCTGTCGGCGACGGCGGCGACGAAAGAAGGGAAAACTCAAGGAGGGCTGGCCCTCGTCTCGTCGATTCAGAAGTGAGTAGGTATTCGTGATGCTTCGTCGACGCCCCGTGTGTGTTGCATTGTCTAATGTGATTGTGCTTGATAGGCAATCTTCGGCGTCTGAATCTACCCCGATTCATCCGGACGGCGGCGGCGACCGCGGAGGGCCGAGAAGGCGCTGCTCTTCGCGCTCGCGGCGCTTTGCCCATCGCTTCATGGTGACGAGCTGCCAGTGGTACCCGGTGGACAGCGGCCTCTTCTGCACGGCCAGCACGGACGGACAACTGATCGTCTGGGACACGAATAGGCTGTGGCCAGTCGACGCCTTCGAGTTCAACGGCGGCCCAGTCTCCCACCAGCACTGGGGATCGGCGGCGAGCGGCGCCTTGATCGCCGTCGCCGCCGCCAGCTCCTCCCACGTCTCGCTGATCGATCTGAGGTGAGGTTGCTTCGTTGGGAAAGCCTTTGTTGAGTGCTTTGTGGCTCTGCTCATTTAGGTTACCTTTTGCATGCAGAAGAGAACAGTATATAAGCTAATACCTAAGCTTCCCCCCCCCCCCTCCCCCTCAATATTCCCTACTTTTTCGCCAGGCGACGCAATGCCGAGGTTGAGAGAGAGGAGGGAGCTTGTTGGAATATAACCAGTTATTCCTAACCGGTCACGTTTCGGTTTCTGCAGATCCCGAAGCCTTTAACAGTCAGATCCTAAATTTGCATATATAGCACAATCGAATGGGGGTATGTGACTCGGGATCTGGGTGATTTTCGGGATCTGCAGAACCCGAAACGTGACCGGTTAGGAATAACTGGTTAAGTTCATTGCGTACAAATCCATCAGTTGGTGTGTGACCCGCCCCCCCCCCCCCCCCCTTCTGTGATATCACAAGTGGTGCCGTTATTAACTGCAGAGGGGCGTGACAGTTGGGAACTCCGAAATTCCAGTCGATATTTGCGCCAAGCAGTTTCAGGACTGTGTTGGTGGGCTTTTTGCAAATCGAGCACTGATTATTCAGAGAACTACCGGATTTTTCCGCTTATAAGCCCATCCACTTATAAGCCCATGGGCTAATACGTTGTTTTCACTGCCACATATAAGCCCATGGGCTAATACATGGTGTCCAAACTTTGTAGGGGGCGTGACCAATATTTGCCAAATTGTACTGCCGTTTGGCTTGACAATTGTGAGAAATGGAATACAAACGACGGTAAAACTGCCAATTAGCAGGTTGATTAAACTACTCGTTAACGACTACGCCTTAAATAATCCAATGCACCTGCATAATTCATGCTAATGAGTTGCTGTAATAGGTCAGACAAAGACTCAGCCTGAAAATTGACTGCCACATATTAGCCCTGGGCTTATATGTGTTGCAAGTTTTACTGTGGTGAAGGTGTCAAAACCACGTATAAGCCCATGGGCTTATAAGCGAAAAAATCCGGTACAACTCTACAGTCACCTATTTCAGAAGCGGCTCCGCGGCTCAGAACCTGCGCGGGCACTCCACCCGCGTCAGCTGCGTCCAGTGGTCCCCTCGCGACGGCCACCACCTTCTGTCTGGAGGGTCGGACGGCCGCCTGCTTCTCTGGGACGTTCGCAGCGCCAAGGGCGTCCTGTGCGCCCTGAGCTCAGAAGCTACCATCGGTCGTCGATCATTGAAACCTGACGCGAGTGCCGGTCGCTTGGCTCAAGCGCACCCAGGATTGGTCAATGGCGTCCGGTTCAGCGACGACGGCCTTTTCTGCTTCTCCTCCGGCTCGGAGGGCAGACTGCTCGTCTGGGACATGGTCAGACTGGAGAGGAGAAGCGGGGCTGGATACGAGGTAACGCGCAGTCTCTTCCTGCGGAAGGGCTTGTTGAAATTGGGTACCATATGTATGTGCGATTCGTCGTCATCAGCCTGGGAGAACGGGGTCCAGAAGACCATAATTCGAGTTCCAAGATTGCGCCTAAAGCACTATCAGACACCACCAAACTGTCAGAAATATCTTTACTTCGCTCTGTTTTGACGAATAACGGCGTTAAATGAATCAAAAACGTTCAAAAATAGCGCGGCAGGCGATTATTTTGGCAATCCATAGGCTGATTTTCGGAAAGTTCTCTAATTTCGCTTTATTGCCGGTCTGGGTTGGGAAGAGAGGGGGGGGGGGGGAGTCAATAACAAGACTACCCCCCTCCCCAATCGCGCCTATGATTGGTACGTCGTTTGCGTCGCACTCCCACGAAAGGTGAATCTTTGTCTCTACGCGTCCCAGCTTCTCTCAAATACGAGTAGAGCCTCCACCATCGCTTGCAGTTCCCGGAGGCGAAGGGCTCGGTGCCGCGCAAGCTCGTCTACTTCGAAGTTTGCCGTAGCGGCGGCGGCGCCGACGACACGCTTCTTTTCTACCCCGACGACGTCGACGTCCGCGTGATACGGCCCTTCGCGCCGTCGCTGCCCTCGATGTCTATGAAGGGCCACTTCAGCTCCGTCAACAGCTGCGTCTTTCGCTCCGACTTTCTGGAACTGTACAGCGCCGCGAACGATAAGCAATTGCTGACTTGGACGCTGCCCTGGCTCGTCGACAAGATGAATTCAGAGGGAGAGACAGACAGAGAGGCCATTCGGAAGCTCACCCAAGACAGTTGGAGCGACGAGGAGTCGTGAGAGGAAGCGGTTACGGTACTGCACTTGGAAACTCCGATTGGCGTATTGCTCAACTCGGCCAGTGAAATAGCGGCATCTGGTTCGGCGCAGCACCGAATCAGGCTTTATTGCAATGTGTAGCCGCAAACTCGGCGCCTTCCAGCGTGTGAAGATCTCACTGTCACAAGTGGCAGAAATCGTCTATTCTTGCTTCTCGTGGCTGACCGCACCAGTGGTACCAACTGTGAGAATCGTTACAGTGATCGCTGAACTGGTAACGTGATGAGCTATGAAGAGGGTGATGAGAAACAGGTGGTACTCCGCCAGCAGCATGACAGGCAAGTTGAACACGAAGAAGGGAAGCACCGAACAGACGAGTGTGCCTTTCCAAAGGGCTTCTGACGTGCTTCTTGGCTTGACGTAGGCCCTGAACATGTAAAGGGTGTGTCAAAGAAAGTGAGACCCCTAACTTTGCGGCCGCCATTGTCGAGCCTACAATAACTCCTCTGATCAGGTCCAAATTTGGGCAATATACACTACAGGGTGCTTTTGTAGACGTGTCAGAATTTCAGACCATTTCATCGCTAGAAAGTAAATGGCATCGTTTTACACAAGGTCAATGCGAAAATCGGGTGCAGCGTCTTTTACACTCCATCGCGGTCTCATGGAGTGAAATGGCGCTGCACCCGGTTTTCGACATGATTTTGCGTAAAACTGCCATATATATCTCTAGCGTATGAATTATGAAATGGTCTGAGACGGCGGCAGCATTGGTACCGTACAACAAGCTCCAGCTTTCACCTGAGAAACAACATGGTGGCGGCTGCTTGTGCGACATACAGTATGTAGGGCGCATCGGGTGGCCAAAGCGTTGGAATTTTGGCTTCTTCGGCGTCCAAAACTGCCTGCGCAGCTGGACCAGCCGCGCCAAATTGTCGCAAGGCGGCAATCAATGGCGTTTGAAGCAAGTCAGTGAACTTGTCGTCTGATTGGTCACCCCCAAAAGCGATAGAATTAAAAGCAAAGTTGACGACAGCCGCCAACACAATTCGAACGGCGACATTTAGCAATTTGACTATGGCGGCCCTGTGAAACATCTTCACCGAATCATACACACGGCGACTGTCGGGTGCGCAATCGGCCGCAGTGAGCGACAACTCAATGGCACGCGTGCGCACCAGCGGTTGCTCTGATGTGCCTATGTATGTGCCTCTCGCCTATGTACTTACCAATTTCTGGGACGCACGGCGGCAACAACTCGAAAGAAGTCAAGTGACAGCGCAGGCGCGGCGCACCACAACTGACATCTCATTCACGTGTAGCACGGGCAACGCAACGCACAACACCGATACTCACGATTCCCAAATCGTAGGACAACTGAATCGGCCGCACCCGGATGTGTATTCTCAAGCAATAACAGCGCCAAAGACCTCCGCACGGCTTCCAAGCTCGTGTTATTAACTCGACAATACACGTCGCCGGCGTGCGGCAGGCTTGTGAGCAGTCCAGCAACCCATGTCGACGTTGCGGCCAGCACAGACCGATACGAACGGACTTCTGGGTCTGGGAATAATGGCTGGCAAAGTGAGCCGCTAGCACGCCAACCAGTGAACAGAGGCCGAGAGAAGGCCGAGTCCCGGTCTCGGTCTCGTCTCACTCCTTCTCAGACAGACAGAAAAGGAAGTGAGCAAGCGGGGGAGGGGCTTCGAAATGAAGCAGATGAGTCGCCGTCTCCTCGTCGTTGTCGCTTTGTCTGTCTGTCCCGCCGGTCGGGTGCCCCTCCTCCTTCTCGTTTCGCTGCTCGTCCACTCAATGAGGGGAAGGAGGAGGGGGAGGAGGCTAGTCGGGGCAGTAATTCAATCAAAACAGTAGAAATCCGATAGAAGCTTAAGGGGCCCTTCTTGCTTGAGAGAGACACTGACACAGGAAGGGAGGCGCGGAAAGCTGCTTCTCAGCCACCGGCTGGACGTACATATGGACGGCGCCACAAAGTGGCCCTTTCAGGCTTCGCTCTCGAAACAAAGCGATCGACGGCGAAGACGACGACAATCGACTATGAGACGACCCCGATTCGTGACGCAACCGGCCGGCCGCTGATGGCTAGCATTCGTCACTGTCTCAGACGCTACTCGACGACTTCTAAGAGCAGGCGCAGAGTCCTTTCTTCGGCTGCGCCGGGCGAACCGACAGAGGATTACCATTACCATAGTCGGAGAGAGGTCTTGGGCGCCTTGATAATTGGGAGGAGCAGGGGGGAACGTCGTGGTACCACCACCGGTGGCCCGAGGATCGCTTCCCAGGGGAAATTGTCTCCATCTCATTCCAGTCACGAAGGCGAGGCGACGCGGCAAAAATCATCAAGACCGACCGTTGGTCGGCCCAAAACAAAAGACGCCACCAGCCACCCTGTAGTGCGCGACCGCTGGCCGCCATTCCGAGACAGCGGCAGAAGCAGCAGGTGATTATAGGCTCGCAAATGGCGCCCCGCCGGCCCTCCCCCCAAATCCCAATCGCGTTTCCCATTTCCTCCGCCGAGGAGGCGGAGACGAGACGGGCAGACGCGTTACGCCACCTATTAGCAATAATCGTAGAAGCGCCGCGACGGAGAGAGAGAGAGAGAGAAGATCCCGACCGGATCAGGCAGAAGCCATTTCGCTCGAACGCAGACGGTCGCCGGCGTCGTTTCCGACGACGAGCGAGCGCTCGAGAGCGCCGTTCGCCAGCCAAACGCTGGCAAACGACAGCAGACAAAAAACTGTTGTAGTTCCGCTGCTGAGACCACTTACGAACGGTAACAGAGGTCAGAGAGAAGTCTGAGCACATGCCGTATGTACATGCGCACCTCGTTACTAATTGTGTTACTCTTTGAGTTCGATCCGTCATGCTACTGGAACTAAGAGGTCAGTCGCTGTGATGTACTCGATGCGACAGCAACAGCAGCAAGCGAAACACGACACAAATAGTATCCATTGAATGACAGACACCTATAATGTGTTTTGTATACGTATAGTAGGAACAAGGTACGGTACGTATCACATCTCCACAATAAATAGCGCACCGTAATAGAACCACAATGTGACGATACCATGTAAAGCCCAATTATGCAGGCAGGCACCAGCCATTTCGACAACGAAGGATAGACAGGATAGCCAACGACGATGATACTCGCGGGAGAGATCAACCTGTACGCGTCGAGTAGTCGATCTGGCAACTCACAGAAAGCGACAAGAAGTAACACGAACCAACTCCAGTGACGTTCATAAGTCACGGACAGCCACTACTACCGACTGTTGTACTTGTTGTATGCTCTCTTGGGGACAACAATCAAGGAGCAATATACTTTAGCAATCGTGACGTTGGTTGGTACCACCGGATTTTGAGCCGTGTGCCTCTGCGTTGGTCCTCACGTCTGCAGTCTTCGTTTGGTGATTGGTCAATCGAGGTTCTCGAGCACCTTTCGCCAGGCGTCCGCGCTCTGAAAGGCGAATAAGCGTCGCGCAAGTTAGCACATCAATCTAACTTCTTGGCACCGTGCGATGGAGGTCAAGTCGGGAGGCGGCCAGGCATCGGAGCGACTCCTTCAGCTGGCGATCCCGTCTGGCGCCCAAACGCTCCAACTCGCGGCGCACCTCCAGATTCGCCTCGCGCAGATTCGAGTCGCAGCGAATGGAGCGGCCGCGCAGCTGGAAACCATCAATAACATCTGTACCCTTCTTCTGACATTGATACTCTTTCGCGCCGACGCACGTCTTCGATCAGCTGCTCGGCGCGCTTCAGCTTCGCCTCGCTCGTCGACGGCCGGTGCTGGTGGTTCTGCGCGCCCGCCGCCGGCGCCAGAAGGGGCGAGTTGGCAGCCGAGCTTCCTGGGACGGGCGAAGCACCGCATGCGCCGTCGCCCGCGGAGGCGCCCTTCTTCTGAAGACTGTCCTGGACGGCCATCTGCTCCAGGTGGACCTGGTCGCGTCGGCGGAGCACTTGCTGAAAAATTGATGGTCTCATAATCGCTTCGCAATTGACAAAATAAAAAAGTGCCGTCTTCGCAAAGCCTCTGAACCTTGGCCGCTTCGCAGCTGAGCGTCCAGTGCTTCCACATGAGCGTCAGATCCGACTCTATTCTCTGCAGCCACTGGTCCAGACTGGAGCTCTCCTTCAGCACGGCGTCTCCCACGCAGTCGACCACGCGCTTCAACTGCGTGTTGCGCTCGATGTCCGACCAGTGCTCCGTCACCGTCTGGGAAGAAGAAGGATGCCAGGTACATAGGTACTGGAACTTGAGCACTAGAGCTAGAGAGAGATGGTGGTCTGCCCCATTCGCTTAGCGATTGTAGTATAGTACCGGGTGTTTTTTTGATGTGGTAAATCGCAAAGTTGAATAATTCTTACGTGGGTTAACTCAGACAGGTGAAACTTGCACATGACAAACACAACACTTGTCCATCAGTGTTGTAAAGAAACGGTACAGTTCGAAGCTAACACACACAAGCTACAGGGTGTCAAACTTGATGTCGAATTTCGAGGGGTTTGCATAAATCAAACCGCTACAACTCTTTCGTTTCAAAAGCAATTTGGATGCAACTGGTCTGATAAGATAGCCCAGTAAACGAGCTTTAATTTGTCACCAAAACGAGTTTCATAACTTCATCTAGTGTCATTTTGCATGTCGCCAAGTTACGGCATGGGTGTGTCCGCAGCACTGGAGGTTCGCCATTTCGCCACTGGAGCCCCTTCACGCCACTTAGTGTCAAATTATACAAGCTGCGAAATGACACTCGATAAAGTTAGGAAGCTCGTTTTGGTGACAAATTAAAGCTCGTTTACTGGGCTATCTTATCAGACCAGTTGCATCCAAATTGCTTTTGAAACGAAAGAGTTGTAGCGGTTTGATTTATGCAAACCCCTCGAAATTCGACATCAAGTTTGACACCCTGTAGCTTGTGTGTGTTAGCTTCGAACTGTACCGTTTCTTTACAACACTGATGGACAAGTGTTGTGTTTGTCATGTGCAAGTTTCACCTGTCTGAGTTAACCCACGCAAAAGTTATTCAACTTTGCGATTTACCACATTAAAAAAAAACACCCGGTACTTTGCACTGTGTCGGTTAGTACAGAAACTGTGCCCTGGAGAGTGCGCACCGTGCTACAGAAGGGCAGCACAAGAGAGTTCGGGGGTTTGGCCGACGCATACGAGAGCCTCTACCTCTTCGATAAAGCACCTATTTCACTACGCACCTGGACAGAGGTGAGGTCGCGACAGAGCTGCACGTCCGTCTTCTGCCACTTGCACACCATCTTATCCAGGGCCGTCAGCGTCTGAGCGTAGTCCTGCAAACAGCAAATCGCGGTGACATGTCACAACACCTCCAGATTTCCTTATTTGCTTCCAGATCACATACCGAGAGCAGGTCAGCCTGCTTCCGGAAGTCGGTATCCGGCGCCTGCTGACCTTGGAAGCGACTGGTGACGTCGCTCAGAAACTCGACCATGGACTTGCGAGCCGCGTTCTTCTTGAAGTCCAGCCATGCCTGCCAGCGACGACACATGAGAACTGACATAAGTGCAAGTGCAAGTGCGCAGCGACGTTGACTACACATCCTGAAGCAGCCGATATTCGTGCTCCATGCCTATGCACTCGCTCCAACTTGCCAACAGGTAATGCGCATTTTGCGCGAAATGTCACTCGTCCACTCCTCCGCATGCACACATACAGCTGTGTCCAGAGTGAGAAAGGCCCTCAGGTCCTCGTGTCGGCAGACGCGCGGCGTCACGGACAGCGTCTGCAGAAAGAGCCGCAGGTGGTAGCAGCGGTTGCGCACGAACGCCTGCTCGTAGCGGTCGAATGGGTTGACGTTGTGCCTCTCGGGCAGGGGCTGAATCGACGCTGACTATTGATGGATTCATAGTGAGATAGTCACACATACACAGAGTTCCAACCGGCAGGAACACGAAGGGGTACTCCTGCTCCAGGCGGCCTCTGAGCCAGACGAAGTCGCTGTAGCGCCGCCGCACCTCGTAAGACTCGAGGAGGAAGTCGTTGCGATTGGTCTGCAACGCGGTTACATTGCATAGTCGTCACAATCATGCGCAATGAATTCCAAGTTCACGCACCTTGGTGGTCAGGCGAAAGACGACGAAGTTCTCCATGACGGTGCGCACCTTCTCGGGCCGGTCTACCTCCACCTGGAAACAGCGATATTTTAAAATTAGTTTGCTTCAAACCCCGATTATCTCTGGTACACTTCTGGTACTCGCTGCTGTCCGCAGGGACAAAATTTGTGCATATATTGTCTTTACTCATTCTGCAGTTCATAATGGAGCAAAAATCTTCAAGTATCAGTTGAATTAAGTCGACTAAGAGAATTTTACTACCACCGCAATCATGGCCCACAATCCCAAGTGAATCGTTTAATTAGAATGAAAATAAAAAACTTCACACTTCCACTCCACCTGGAAGGAGGGATTAGCCGCCGCCGTAGCGGCCGACGATGAGGACGAGCAGGCCTGCTGCTTCTGCGCTTGTTGCGCCTTGAGCTCCTTCTGTCTACTTTGCTCTTCCTTCCCAGGGTGCAGACAGTAAGATGACTCGTCTTCCACCGAAGGTTGGGACTGCGACATGGAGCACATCGAAGACTCTCCCAGATTGTAATTCCACGAGAGACGACTGGGGCCGCCCGAAGGCGAGGAAGCGCCGCCGACGCTGGCGACAATGGGTTCCTCGGGACGAGTTGTTGTGTGGTCGCCGCCGGAGCCGATTCGCTGCACGACGCTGGGCAACTGGTCGCCGTAGACGGTCAGCACGTTGTTCATGCTGGGCGAGATGGCGCCCTCGAAGGAGCAGTTGGACCAGCAGCTGGAGGTGCCGTCCTGAGCATGAAATTAAATGAATTGAGATTGACAAAAGTGAACAATTCATTGTCAGCTTCAACTGATCCTCGCCCCTACCCCAGCCTTTCCGGCCAGCTGCTCGACCACCCTGTGTCGCAGAGTGGGTGTCACGGATCCAGGAGTCGCGGAAGGAGCTCCGGCGGCGGCGCCGTCGGCCTCGATGTAACCGCTGACGCTGCGGCAGTTGTCGCTGAGCTCCACGGCAATTGGGAAGGATTTGCGCGCCCTCTGCTCGGCTATTCGGCCCTGGCGATGGAGAGAATGATCCATCCCCAAGATCAAGAAAATCATGCGACTGATCGTCCAAGTTAGTCGCGCACCTGCCCCATTCCGTACTCGGACAACCGACTGGGCGCTCGAGCTCCCTCCTCCTCTCCGCCGTCAGCCGGCGCAAGAGCCGCAGTTCTCAGCGACAACTGCGGAGAGGAGGGCGGGTGGGCTCTGATTCGATTCTGGGCGTCGATGTCGACCGACTTGCTCCGCACTTTGCCGCCGGGAGGCGACAATGTCAGGGATGGCGTGCGCAGTCGAATCTCGACCTCTCCTGAGCCGCCATCGTCGTCGTCGCCTGCTGCGCCCTCGTCTTCGTCGACGCTGCTTCCGGAGACGCTGATGTGGACGCCTCCTACGACGAAAGAATAATCATGTGCGTAGCAGTAGCTCTTCCTGGATTCGTTTACAGAATTAGCAAAACACTGCTCAATGCCTCACTTGAGCAGGACGATAGTGTCCCGGTCCGCGACACGGAAATCACGGTGTCGTCCGACGGCGCTCGCTCGTCCGACATCGGTCGGCAATGGGAAGCTCTACCAAGTCGACAACCAATCTGCAAGCAGTTTCTTCTTCCTTTCTCTCATCAACTAAAGAGCAATATTCTACGCAACGCAAGATTTGAATCGCGCGCGGCTACAGTAGATATGTACATCGGACATGGTGCGCGCATTTATGTACGTAACCTTCACTGGAAGTGAGTGATTAGGCTACTTTGAAGCTTGTTCAGTCACTATAGCCATCCGTTCACCATAGAGTGCATCCGTGTTTCGGTATCATCTGCACTAATGGTACGTACAAACACCACACTTTGACTAGTCGTCTCTCTCTACTAACAAAGTGACCTACTCATATACACCTACACATACATTGTATGTACCATACACATACGTACATAGCAGGGTCGGTTGCGGTGAGGAGAATCGATTAGACGCTGATTTACTCTTCGTACCTGCAATAAGAGTTAATGACCTGGCGCGCAGGCGCCATATAGGGATAATAACGCATTGAGGCAAGGTGCCTATCGCACATGATACCTAGTCGATATGGTGCGCACGTCTTGTCAGTCACGCTTATACGCTCCTCAGTGCGCTCAGCCTTCAGTGTGTGAAGATTACATGCGTGCTGGGGCCCATACTCTATTCTCAGCGAAGCCGCCGGAAAAGCTTCACACATTATAGTGTAGCCGGGGGCCGTCGTCGAAGTTAAAGCCAGACTCAAAACAAGTCCGTCTCCTCAACGCGCCAACAGCTCTACTGAATTAATCCCCAGATATTAACGGTGGGTCTAGCGAAGGTATGTAAGTAGTGCCAAAGTGGAGTGCAAATTACCGAGCAGAGAAAGAGGTGTTTGCTTCGAAGCATGGGGAACTACATACAGACACGACGACAGACAACTACCTGCTTGAGACGGCTGTCATGAGTGGGTGGAAGAATGACTCCCAAACGATTATCTCTCTTCTCTTCTCGCTTAGCATTCCCATAAGAATCTCTTCTTAGCGAAGCGAAACGACGAAAGAAAGCGAGACTAAACATTTAGCCTCCAGCCGTTTGTCTGTCTGTCCTGTCGCTGCGTGTGTGCTTGGCAGTTCCCCTCATTAGGCAATCCACAACTTCCAAACTGCTTCTTCACCTTGCGACAGCGGTCCTCAATAACACGTCCAAACTTACAATCTTACATACCATTTGTACATTTGGATTTGGCAACCATGAAGTCATTCGAATTTACGAACATACCTAGGTCAATCAATACAGCAGTGCAATAGTAGCATTCCTTGAACTTTCTGCCCCACATCGTCAGTGCGCCTATTGTTCAGCTTTTCACGGTTGTCTTACAAAGAAAGTATAGTATTTGAATCAAGAAAGAAAGCGATCAGAAGCGACAGAAGAAGTCGAAGAATGGCTTCGCTTCACCTGGCGCTGCTGCTGACGACCACGACGCTAATTGCGAGCGCCGTTTCTGCTACGGGAAAAGGCGTCAAGTGCTACCATGGACGTGGATCCGATCACTGGGCCACGTGAGCTACTTCGCATACGACACAGTTGTAATGGTAACGCCTCTACGGCTCTGCAGCTGCAGTTACAAATTGTCCTTCCAGTGACAGCAACCACGAACAGCCGGACGACATTCGCTGGTCTACGAAGGGGCGCCACGAAGGCTGTCTGAGCGCCTACTATGTCTGCGCGAGAGATCTGCACGACGGAGGCATCAACTGGCGCCTTCGAGTCAACGCGGTCGAGGAATCCTCAAAGGAGTTCGACCAAAGTCTTTGCGTCAGTGCGAACTACACGGGCTGTCACTGCACGGAGGAAGGTAAGCCGAACGACCTGTTCAAATCCAGACGCATACACAAATCGTTAAACACTGGACCAATCTTCAGAAATTCATAGAGAAGTCCACCCCATCACGAAGTACTTCTACTGTTGCTGTCACACGGACTTCTGCAACGACTACACGAGATTCGACCGGGAAACGCATGCTCCCCTCTTTGCCGCGAATCGTTGGAAGAAGGAAGGCAAACGTGGCTGCTGGTTGTCTTCCATGGCGCCAGCTCTGATCGAGGCAGACGACCAACCCTACTGCCTCAATTTCTACAGGTACTGTAGAGTTGAATTGGCAGTGATGTATAAAGCAACTCACGATCACTTCAGCGAACTTGTTTCTAGGCATGGGCACCACTCAAGCAAGGTCTATCCTTGGTGGAAGTCCCACCACAACGCGACAACGTTCCCGTCAATGCACAAGCGCAGAGTCGATCAGGAGCTGTGCCGGCAGAAGGCGCTCGACGGCTGCGATCACGGCAGGGGCGAGAAGGGGCCCTTCTGCTTCGTCATCGAGAGAGGAAAGAGCTGGGGTTGCTGCTGCAGGAGGCCCTTCTGCAACAACTTCCGGCTCGACAACCGCACGGATCCTCGGCTGCAGCGTCACCACATTGTCGCGCCCTCGACGACCACCACCAGAGCAACTACCACCACCGATGCGACCCTTCCGACCGCGAGAGTCGCAAGCGTCGCCGCCACCACAACCTCTGCGTTGAAAGTCAAAGCGAGCGCCACCGACGACGGCAGTTCCGACTGGGTCGTTGTTATTGTCATCGCTGCCGTAGCTCTCTTCCTGTTGGCCGTCGGGGTCGCTCTCTGGGTGCTATTTCTCTGCACCGGAAAAAAGAAGAAGAAGAAGAAGGAGGATGAGAAGGCGATGAAGGGGAAGCACGACAAACGTCCAAAGAAAACCGACGTTCACGACAAGAAACATCAGAAGAACAAATCTGAAAAGTTTCAGAAGAAAGATGAGAAAGAAAATCGGCCCGTGCTCGTTGTCACCGGAAATCGCAAGCAGTTCTTTCTGGGGAAAGATCGCTCGGAGACGGGGTCTTCAATCTATGATGATTCCACGATCACGACGTCCTCTTACCTTACAACGGAGTGACGACGACGGGGTAGCGTTAGCACTTCAACAAAAGAAGCTTGGAAAATGCACTGCTCGTGATCACTTTCTTCTCGGCGGCATGTGTGACCTGTGATCCTGTGTAGAAGTCATCTGGTTTCGCCCTTAGGATTGGCTCGCTCCACACCGATGTTTGCTGCAGTCTGTCTGGCGGTTTTGGTGACTATTTTCAGCCGACCTCAGCCGGGCGAACCCTACCAAGAGCTTGGCGTGCGTCCGTCCGTCCGACAGTCACGCTTGCTTCGAGTTTCATAGCTTGCCCGTGTGGCGTCGTTAGTTGGAGTTCAAGAGATCATCGTTTTATCGTCATTTGCCTGACAGCATGGTTTAAAACACTTTCACCCTGTAGCACCCAGTCTTCGGTAGCACCTTCACCTTCACTTAAAACACTTTCACCCAGTCGTCGGTAGCAGTACAGGGTGTCCCAACAAAACCGGGCAACTTTAAACTCGAATAACTTTCGCGTTTCTGCGAATTTTTCTGCCGGTCCTGTTTTATTCAAGAGCAAACACCATTGGATTTTTTCACTCAAAGTTTCAGCGAAATCGATCAGATGAACTGCTCAAAGTGAGATCCGTCGTTTTCAACGCAATTCTGCATGCGCGTCTTGTACTCTACCAGACTACGATCGATCATGTCACGCGGAATCTCGGCGCAGGCGCTTCGGATGTTCTGTTTCAGTTTTTCTAAAGGTATTCGGGTTTCTCTGGTAGACGACAGCCTATAGGTACCCCCACAGAAAGAAGTCACAGGGCGTAAGGTCGGGGCTTCTAGGAGGCCACTGAAGAAAATCGACTAAAAACTCAAAGGCGTGTATCAGATTGTTCATCCGATCGATTTCGCTGAAACTTTGAGTGAAAAAATCCAATGGTGTTTGCTCTTGAATAAAACAGGACCGGTGGAAAAATTCGCAGAAACGCGAAAGTTATTCGAGTTTAAAGTTGCCCGGTTTTGTTGGGACACCCTGTATGTCGTCGTCGTCGGTAGCAGTATGTCGTCGTCGTCGGTAGCAGAGTGCGGTAGCAGATGGAAGGTTAGTATTGCTTTCGTCTACAGCGTAGCATCTCAAAGAGAACCAACATGACAGCAAGTATGTACTTCTCAACAATGGTGAACTCTGGCCGACATAAGGTACAGAACGTCACATCACGATACTGCACGTGGCTGCTGGCTCGCCCTGTCACTTGGAAGTAAGTGTGCGCTATTGTAACTGTAACGGCGGCGCTAGATGTCTGGCCTTGGCACGTGCAGAGATGACAATCTGTCGCTTAGGTATGTGCTCATGTTTGGTGGCGACGACTGACATAACCCAAGATCGAGTTAAAGGTAGCGGCCAACTTCCTGTCAACAGCCCCGCCCGATGATTCGCAACTTCTCGATTCAAAAGCAGCATACAGTAAGCGCCGAGAAGTGTTCCTAGCCGCGACAACTGGTGAACTCGTACCGATGCCGTCCCCAATGATGTATTTCGGGTCTGGCTTTATCATTGCAGTAATCTTAGTGGTCCCATCCGTTTCGGAGCATTTTCTCCTGCTGCCACATCCCCTTGTCGTGAGCCACATGTTCAACATGTACGACCTGGCGAGAGATCTGCTGTCCAGGGGACACGACGTCACCGTCCTTCGGTGGAAGCCGAAAGTGGTCAACAGTGACTTTGTCGAGTGAGTCACATGAGCGCCTTGATTATCCGATTCTTAGTCTGATGGCGAACGTCGTCCGTCAGGATG
>JASAMZ010005754.1:0-17500 GCA_030248115.1 Linhomoeus sp. GSCO2_2 | reverse complement strand
CGTTTTAATTTCAAGTTTCCGTGTTGGACTGAAGTTTGGAGCAGCGGGCTCGATGAATGGATGATTGAGTTATGCGCGGGCGTGTCAGCATGTACATATGTACCTTCTGGGATGTAGTGGACCCTCTCGTAGGGATACCGGCGGCAGACTCCCATCGTCACGTTGTTCTTTTTCCACTCCGACCCAACCTCCAGCCTGTGGGTTCTGTTCTGCTTGTCCTTGTACCAACAAGCCACGCCTTCCGACCACTTGAAACCCGGTCGGGACCAATAACCGCGATCGCCAGAGAAGAACTGAATCTTTTGACGAGGTGGCGCCCGGCGAACCTCTCAGTCCCGGGTGGATAGAGGGTTTCATGCGACTGGCAGCCCACCGGAAAAGCCCTGGCGCCGAAATTGGGCCCTTCGCCTTGTAGGCAGGCCATGGGAACTCCCCTGTCAGAAGTCCAGTTCTGACCTGGCTGGTAGTAAGTCGACTCCGCGAAGCACACTGCAATAGTGACAACGCAATCAGTCAAACAACGTGTCCTACTACAATTCAAACTGAATTGTAGTATAGTATAGTATAGTGTAGTATGCTATACTATACTATACTATACTATTATACTACAATTCATTATAGTACAGTAGGACAAGTTGCAATCAAACTCTTTTTCTGTTCTGCAACAAGAAAAGAGTTGCCAACCGTGCTTCCTCAGCGTCGGCGAGACACCGGGCCCCCCGCAGGAGGCCAGAGTGACATTTTCATCTGTCAACTCCTCTTCGCTCTTGAGAACCGTCGTCTGGTTGTGCTGATCCACTAACCAACAGCCGCAGGGTTCCCAGTGATAGCGCCGTCCCAATTGGCGGCACTCGCGGACCTGACAGATGAAACCAGTGCGCCAAAGAACATCATGGAGTGAGTCTACAGCAGTCTTGTCGTTGTACCACATTTTCCAAATTGTTTTGTTATTGTTTTGTTCCACAGCTTAATTTTATAAATTGTTTTGTTATTGTTGTTGTTCCTCTCAGAATTCAACAAATTGTTTTGTTATTGTTAACAATTTAGGAAAAATTGTACCTAAATTGTTCCTAAGAAGACTGGGTGCCGTAGGGCAGAAGTTTGTCAAGTGGTAATTTCCATGAAATCAAAGGAATTAGACTGACCAGCAAAATGTTCTTAAATTATACGATGTTTGCACCATAACTGCTGTGGATTACTGCATTTACCCACCTTCAGAACAATTTAGGTACAATTTATGTTTCCAAATTGTTTTGTTCTGGAACCATTTCAGATTGTTATTATTATTGTTTTGTTTCTGGGAGCAGTGGGACAAATTGTTATTCTTTCTAAATTGTTAACAATTTAGGGGTACAAATTGTTAGGTACAATTTGTACCCAGGAACAATCGACGAGACTGGTCTACAGACTACCTACAAAGCAACGTTTCGTATTACTCTAATAGGCCCCCTCCATGAATAAGCAAACACTCCAATAGTACCCCTCTGCAATAGCACACCCCCCCCCCCCGCCCCCCTCCAATAGTACTCCCCCCTCCCCCCTCCCCCCTTACAAGTCGTATCGGCAAAGTTTTTGCTGAAATGGAAAGGGCATAGGACGCGATGAATTTGTGACATAGTTTCGGATTTTGGAATTCACGAAATTAGGGATATTTTCAAGGTTTTTGTCAAAATTCCCAAATTTCGACAAATCCAAACAGCTTAAATTTCAAAACTTCTTTGCACGGATGTATCGAGCACAGTCTGCCAAGTATTTAGCAAATAGTTTCAGCGAATATAATTAACGGAATTTAGGATATTTTTAAGGATTTTGTTAAAATCCCCAAATTTCGACAACTTCAAACAGCTTAGATTTCAAAATTTCCTTTTACGGATGTGTCGAGCATGGTCTGCCAAGTATTTATCAAATAGTTTCAGATTTTGTAATTAACGAAATTAAGGATATTTTCAAGGGTATTGTCAAAATCCCAAATATCGACAATTTCAAACGGCTTAAATTTCAAATTTTCTTTGCACGGATGTATCGAGCATTGTCTGCCAAGTATTTAGCAAATAGTTTCAAATTTTATAATTAATGAAATTTAGGTTTATTTTCAAGGGTATTGCCAAAATTCCCAAATTTCGACAATTTCAAACGGCCTAAATTTCACATTTTCTTTGCATGGTTGTATCGGGCATAGTCTACCAAGTATTTTTCAAAAAGTTTCAGATTTTGTAATTAACGAAATTGGGGATATTTTCAAGGTTTTTGTCAAAATTCCCAAATTATGACAATTTCAAACAGCTTAAATTTCACAATGTCTTTGCGTTGATGCATTGGGCATAGTCTGTCAAGTATTTAGCAAATAGTTTCTGACTTTATAATTAACGAAATTTAGGATATTTTTAAGGATTTTGTTA
Source organism: Linhomoeus sp. GSCO2_2 (assembly GCA_030248115.1). Classification (NCBI taxonomy): domain Eukaryota; kingdom Metazoa; phylum Nematoda; class Chromadorea; order Monhysterida; family Linhomoeidae; genus Linhomoeus; species Linhomoeus sp. GSCO2_2. The sequence continues at coordinate 15,101 of JASAMZ010005754.1, read as the reverse complement.
AAATCCTCAAATTTCGACAATTCCAAATAGCTTAAATTTAAAATGTTTTTGCATAGTTGTGTCGGGCATAGTCTGCCAAGTATTTAACAAATAGTTCTAGAATTTATAATTAAAGAATTTAGGTATATTTTCAAGGTTATTGTCAGAATTTCTAAATTTCGCCAATTTCAAGCAGCTTAAATTTCAACATATCTTTGTGGGGATGCATCGAGCACTAAGCCCAAAAGAATAGGGCGTCGTCCCATTTATACCCTTTTCAATAGGGCGTCGTCCCATTTATACCCTTTTCAATAGGGCGTCGTCTCATTTAGACGCTTTTATTGCACTGCGTGCCTGCGGCGAATTTCTCTGATCCATTTATGGATCAGTTGCCACAATTATAAGCGCAAAGTGTGCCTGCGGCGAACCTTCTGATCCATATGTGGATCAGGTACCACTAACAAATCCACGACCAATTGCGGCGAAACCCCACCAAATTGTCGACTAACTGTCTAGCGGCACTTCACTATCCAGTGCACATTATCGCGCACACGCTCTCAAGTTTACACTGATGCCAACGTGGTGCCACAGTTTTTTCGCCGCGCCTCAGCGCGGCGAGGTGTATATATACGGATGACAATGTCTGTCTGTGTGTGTGTGTGTCCGTCCGTCCGTCCGTCCGTCCGTCCGTGGCACCGAAGTAAGATATGTGGCATATGTGGTCAAGTAGAGTCAAGGTCGCTGAGTACGGATCCGATGTCCGTTTCTGTTGCTAATTTCGCATTTTCGAGATATTCACAATTAAAATTCAAAATGTCGAAAATCGACTTTTTCACCTGATGAGCTAACCGCGAAATTTCTTCAGAAATGGAAAGAGCACGGAGCGCTGATAATATGTAGCCCAAAAGAAATTTTTTGTCAATGTGGAATTTGATAGAAATACGCAATTGTTTGTCAAAATTTCATAAATTGACAAAAATAGAACGTCATTTATTGAAGAATGTGAATGCAGAAACTGAAACGCCGAGAGCCAATAAGAATTTGTGACATAGTTTTTCAGTTTTGAAGAATTGCAATTTGGAGATATTTACAATTAAAATATGAAAATGTCAAAAATTGTCTTTTTCGCGTGATGAGCTAGTGGCGAAATTTCTTCAGAAGTGGAAAGAGCATAGGCCGTGGACAATTTGTAACACAAAAGAAATTTTTTTCAAATGTGGAATTTCATAGAAATACGAAATTGTTTGTCGAAATTTCATAAATTGACAAAAATAGAACGTAATTTATTGACAAATGTGAATGCAGAAATTGAAAGGTCGTAAGCCAGTGAGAATTTGTGACATGGTTCTACAGCTTTGAAATACTGCAATTTAGAGATATTTACAATTAAAATATGTAAAAGTCAAAAATCGATTTTGTCGCCTGATGGACTAGCGGCGAAAGTTCTTCAGAAGTGGAAAGAGCATAGGCCGTGGACAATTTGTAACACAAAAGAAATTTTTTGTCGATGTGAAATTTGATAGAAATACGAAATTGTTTGTCGAAATTTCATAAATTGACAATAATAGAACGTAATTTATTGACAAATGTGAATGCAGAAATTGAAAGGTCGCAAGCCAGTAAGAATTTGTGACATAGTTTTTCAGTTTTGAAAAATTGCAATTTGGAGATATTTACAATTAAAATATGAAAATATCGAAAATCGACTTTTTCGCCTGATGAGCTAGCGGCGAAATTTCTTCAGAAATGGAAAGAACATAGGCCGTGGGCAATTTGTAACACAAAAGAAATTTTTGCATAGCGGAATTTCATAGAAATACGCAATTATTTGTCAAAATTTCATTAAACGACAAAAATAGAACGTCATTTATTGACGAATGTGAATGCAGAAATTGAAAGGTCGTAAGCCAATTAGAATTTGTGACATGGTTCTACAGCTTTGAAATACTGCAATTTAGAGATATTTACAATTAAAATATATAACAAGCTCCGGTATTAAAAAGTTGAGTTTGTATTCTGACTGACTTTGCAAAGAGTTGCGTTCTTTCTGCAGAGAGTGCGAGAGTTCATCGCCCGCACGCTCCGCTTCACGGCCCCCCGCTTCGCAAGAGGGTATTGCATAGCAATATTGATTTCGCCCGCGATTTGGCTTTTAGACCAAGAACATCCCTCTTTCAAGCAACGTTTTCAAAAAAAGTGACAAAAACTTGTAAAAGTTTTGGCAAACACTTGACAGAGCACAAAACAGCGCACTACGAGCAATCAAACCGTTCGCACATCTGCATGTAGCAAACAGCAATCTTAGTGTCAAAATATCGAGAATGGCGTTTTCTGCGGTGCGTCCTTGCGTTATTGAAAAATCCTTGCTGCCGCGTGAAAGAGCACGCCGAGAGCTTTCACCTGACGTGTCGATTGCCACTCTACGACGTAAGACGAGCGAGTTAGAGCCGTTTTGTGCTTTTGCACATTCGAGTTACTGTAACTCGCGAAATCAAACTTTTGAGTTGCGACCAATGAGAGAGCAAATGATCAGTGAGTCGGGAGCTATCCAAAAAGCTTGAGATCGTCTCTCTACGACGCAAGTTGAGCGCGTTAGAGCGACTTCAGCGTCAAAATGCCGAGAATGGCGTTTTCCGCGGTGCGTGTTTGCGTAATTGAGAAAGCTTTTGCGGACGCATGAAAGAAAACGTCGAGAGCTTTCACCTGACGTGTCGCTTGCCACTCTACGACGTAAGACGAGCGAGTTAGAGCCGTTTTGTGCTTTTGCACCTTCGAGTTACTGTAACTCACGAAATTCAAACTTTTGAGTTGCGACCAATGGGGGAACAAATGATCAGTTAGTTGGGAGCTATCCAAAAAGCTCGAGATCGTCTCTCTACGACGTAAGTTGAGCGCGTTAGAGCGATTTTCGCGAATGGCGTTTCCCGCGGTGCGTGTTTGCGTGATTGAAAAAACTTTTGCAGACGCATGAAAGAACACGTCGAGAGCTTTCACCTGACGTGTCGATTGCCGCTCTACGACGTAACACGAGCGAGCTAGGCCCGTTTTGCGTTTTGACTTTCGGGTTACTGTAGCGCGCGCAATTCAAACTTTTGAATTTCGAAACCTCTTAGCGGAATGATCACTGAGTCGAGACCTATCCGTAGAGCCCAAGATCTCCGCTCTACGACTTTCCAACGCCGAGATCTGGAAGCGTTACGCACGCACGCACGTACGCACGCACGCACGCACGCACGCACGCCGAGCTCTCGTATAGTCTCGCCCGCCTGAGGGCGGGCGAAAAAAGTCGAAAATCGATTTTGTCGCCTGATGGACTAGCGGCGAAATTTCTTCAGAAATCGAAAGAGCATAGACCGCGGATAATTTGTAACGCAAAAGAAATTGTTTGCAATTGTGGAATTTTATAGAAATACGCCAAAATTTGCCAAAATTCTACAAATTGTCAAAAGCGTCATAACGCAGAAATGCGCACACCAAACGAAATTCCTAGTAGAGAACGACTGCACCAAACAGTTGGCAAGTTTTTTGTTCGATGTGGCATATTCCCACAGGTATAAAACTTCAGATGAACGGCGTCGTATCATGCCGATACCATATAGCGAACGCGGCGATATCACTGAGCTTTAGATCAGTTGTACAGACAACCGTATCGTGGTAATAGCTGCATTTGAATTGTGGTACACGTTTTCAAGATACCTTCGCTAGATGCGGCTAATTATGCAAATGAAATTCACTATACTGTTCACCAAAATTTGACAGACACAAAGTATAGGTTGAACTTTTTACACACACAGCTTGTTTCGCCGCGCCTCAGCGCGGCGAGGTGTATATATACGGTTGACAATGTGTGTGTGTGTGTGTGTGTGTCCGTCCGTCCGTCCGTGCCACCGAAGTAGGAAACATGACATATGTGGTCAAGTAGAGTCAAGGTCGCTGAGTACGGATCCGATGTCCGTTTCTGTTGCTAATTCCGCATTTTCGAGATATTCACAATTAAAATTCAAAAATGTCGAAAATCGACTTTTTCACCTGATGAGCTAGCAGCGAAATTTCTTCAGAAATGGAAAGAGCACGGACCGCTGCTAATTTGTAACCCAAAAGAAATTTGTTGTCAATGTGGAATTTGATAGAAATACGCCATTGTTTGTCGAAATTTCACAAATTGACAAAAATAGAACGTCATTTATTGACGAATGTGAATGCAGAAACTGAAACGTCGTAAGCCAATAAGAATTTGTGACATAGTTTTTCAGTTTTGAAAAATTGCAATTTGGAGATATTTACAATTAAAATATGAAAATGTCGAAAATCGTCTTTTTCGCCTGATGAGCTAGCGGCGAAATTTCTTCAGAAGTGGAAAGAGCATAGGCCGTGGACAATTTGTAACACAAAAGAAATTTTTTTCAAATGTGGAATTTCATAGAAATACGCAATTATTTGTCAAAATTTTATAAATTGACAAAAATAGAACGTCATTTATTGACGAATGTAAATGCAGAAATTGAAAGGTCGTAAGGTAATAAGCATTTGTGACATGGTTCTACAGTTTTGAAATAGTGCAATTTAGAGATATTTACAATTGAAATGTAAAAAATGTCGAAAATCGACTTTGTCACCTGATGGACTAGCGGCGAAATTTCTTCAGAAACGGAAAGAGCATAGACCGCGGATAATTTGTAACACAAACAAAATTGTTTGCAATTGTGGAATTGTATAGAAATACGCCACAATTTGCCAAAATTCTATAAATTGACAAAAACGTCGTAACGCAGAAATACGCAATCAAACAAAATCCCTGGTAGAGAACGACTGCACCAAACAGTTGGCAAGTTTTTTTGTTCGATGTGGCGTATTCCCGCAGGTATAAAACTTCAGATCAACGGCGTCGTATTAGCGAACGCGGCGATATCACTGAGCTTTAGATCAGTTGTACAGACAACCGTATCGTGGTAATAGCTGCATTTAAATTGTGGTACACGTTTTCAAGATACCTTCTCTAGATACGGCTAATTATGCGAATGAAACTCACTATACTCTTCAGCAAGATTTGACAGACACAAAGTATAGGTTGAACTTTTTACACACACAGCTTGTTAGACAAAGCTTGTTTCGCCGCCCCCCAGGGCGGCGAGTATACGGACGCTATTGTCTGTTCGTGTGTCCGTCCGTCCGTCCGTGTCACAAAACTAGACATGACGGTTAGTGCCACCCAATGGAGTCGAATGCGCTGAGTAACGTGCCGTTGTCCGTTTCTGTTGCTAATTTCGCTGTTTCGAGATATTTACAATTAAAATATGAAAATGTCAAAAATGACACATATTTACAAGTCGTATCGGCAAAGTTTTTGCTGAAATGGAAAGGGCATACTATGCGATGAATTTGTGACATAGTTTCGGATTTTGTAATTTGCGAAATTAGGGATATTTTCAATTTTGCTCTATTGATGTGGCGCAGACGACCTGTTTCATTCGCCGGCGACAGAGCAACAGAGGAAGTAACAGCTGCTTTGCACATAGTGCATTATTCAGTTGGCGCATGGCGATGGGCGATTGTATGACAGGAGAACGACGAACACAGTGATATCAGATGTGAAGGTTCACGTGGAAGAGCGGTTGAAGGAAAATGATTTCGGGTAATTTTTTCTCCGCCGGCTCGCCTTCCTCTTTCTTCTCAGACTTCATCGGCCGCTTCAGAGGAGGAGTAGGCCCGACAGGAGGACGGCGGGGAAGTGGCTGACTCTGCTTGGCCGAGTGGACCTCCTCCATCAACTTCTCCATCCGCGTCTTGCCCGCTTTGACCTTGACAGGAGGGTGGCGTCGCAGAGGGGCGGGCTTCTGCGAGTCCAGCGGCGGCAAGGTGAATGGGCCCTCTTCCGGGATGGTAGGCAGAGTCTTGGCCTTGGAAGGAGTCTTCGGCGGGACCTTGGGAGGAGGCATGGCAGGCGGAGTCCCCAACTGGTTATCCGGCAGCTGATAGGCCATTTCTTCAGATAATTCCAAATCTTTCAACAAACGATCAAAGTCCATTTCGCAAACACTAATGATTTTAACATCTCTCTGACCTTATATACACATTTTTTCAGCGATTTTGCGACTAAATTGCTATAGGTTTTCTGGCGCGAAATTCAAATTTTCAGAGCCCGTGAAATCTGATCATACAGTAATCCCGCGTCGGCGGTATCACTATCAAAGTCAAACTCCTTTTCCACAAAGTCTACCACCATATTGTCATTCTCCTCCAGATTTGTCGAGTAGCTGTTGACAATGTCTGCAAGCGACACACCTCGCACCCTGTGATAACAATAGAACAGAGAGTGGTGAGCGCATGTGGTGGATAACGGTGATTGAACTTGGACTGGGTTGGTCTGCAGGGTCACCCTCTTCAGATGCGGTTTCAGTTTCTTATGCACCCCACCATAACTGTCGAACAGTTCGGGAACTCCATACGCACTTGGCTTACACAATGCTACCCAATGCTGGCCTGGCAACGTATGTGGATCTGTGTTGACAATGCAAACGCCAGGCTCTACCATTTGCGGTATTTTATCGCTCGGAAACACTCCATACGAGTTACGCGCGAGTACAGGATCGGCCGACAATAAACGTCTAATTTCCCTAGAGTTCATAATCTGAGCTAACAATGCGCGAATACGACACTTGCACGAGATTATCAAATTCAATATATGCCAAAATTTTGCACGCAGCCGTCAGAGCCGAACGAAATTCCAATGCCAGGTAGGTAGCGCCAGTTTGCATTAACGACCAGTGCGATCCATCTTGACTATCAGGCGTCAAGTCGACAGCATACAATGCAGAACCACCGACAAAATCGTCAAGCGTGAAGCTATTTGTACGATCTCCGTCAGCCATTCCCAGCGTCTCTAGCAGGTTGAGATAAGCCTGGCCGTACAGTTTATTAGGATAGTCTACGGTAATTCGGTGACGGGGATAGGTGACGGCTCCTGCGTAGACAGTGTAGGATTTCAAATCGTGCGCGCCAAATTTGAAAGGGTTGTGACGGAAACTGCCGTGGTAGGCCTCACTAAGCACCAAACCAAATATAATACGGCGCGGCAACTGCCCTGACGACAGCAGAACAGGTTCCATCGTAACGCGCCCGGCTTGAATGTCAATGACTCGAATAGAGGTGCGCCGAATGGGGTACAGAGCAGGTTCTTTGGCCAGTCGCGCTTCTATGGCCAATTGGACGGACTTCAGCGGTATGACCCGACGAACGTACCAGCGAAGTGAATGGATCTTAATCTTGTAATCAGTATCTCCGACGGGCACAATGAGCAACAACTCGTCAGGATTACGGTAGAGCGTGAGCTTGATATTGATATTCGGAATCAGCAAACGATCTTGATTAGTAAGGTCCGTGTGTATGGCGCTTATCAACTCAAACTTGGCACTTGAATCAATCAATTTTGAGCGCTTCTTGAAACCGGTGTTGTCTGCGGAATCAAACTTGGACGCCTCGTCAGCATACCAGCCCCCCAACCGCATATACGTCTCCTTGCCTTCGGCCGTTTGATTCAACAGGCTCTCCAAGTAGGCGCGGTAGTGGTACGTATCGCCGGAGTCGGATACGAGTTTCCCACCCAGCCACAGCTTCACCTGTCGAAAGAGGGTTTGGCCAAGTAGGTTGACAATGGCGTGTTTGTAGTTAACGGCGTCGCCGTCGCCTTCTGCTGGAGCCACTGCCGTACCGTCCTTCTTAGTGACAGACAACTCGGCACGAATGTAATTTCGGGAGATGTCGACGAAAATATTATCCTGCGAAATTTCAAATTCAAATGGACCGGTGGAATTAAGAGGATTTCGCAAATGTATTTCTTGGAAATAACTCTCCGATATAGCGACTTGAGTACTTGGAACAGAAAACAGCATAAGTTCAGACTTGCCTGCCATAGCACTTTTCGCATTAATTAGAGCCATTTTAATAGAATCCGCCAAATATATCACTGCGCTTCTTCTTGGTAGGGCGCCGTAGGCGCCGCTTATTTATACTGGTCCGGGACGTCGCCTTGGCTCTTGGACGTCGACCCACACCACGACCACCCTGAACGCGTCGACGGCGGCGCTTGACTGGCGCTTTACGCGGCCTGCGCTTCTTCTTAGCCATCAGATTCTGAATTCCTTCAGCCGTTCTCTCGGTCACGGCAGCTCCAATATCTTTCCCCTCTGCCAAGTCTCCGACGACAGCAGCAGTGCTCTTTAGCGCCTGTTTACCCAGAGACTTCCCGGCTTGCTTAGCCACCGGAATGACGACTCGCAATAAGCCTTTTAGAAATGTGCCGAGTGAACCACCTCTCTGATAGCGACGGCCGACGAATATTTGAGGGTCCTGAGAGCTTAAATAGTTTTCCCAATAGGTAGGCGATTGTGGAAGCTCCATTAGAACAGTTTCTTCTTCTTGAAACACAGCTTGACTATGACCTTGCCAAAATCGAACGAAACTTTCTCGCCGGTTGAGGTGCGTATGGTAATTTTGACCGAACTGAAGCGGTTATAAAGGAGATCACAATAGTCGATAGTGTGATAGGTGGACTGGTGTATGGTACCGTATTCTCCTATGGCAGGAATGACCTTAAGTACTTGTGCGCGCACCTGGCCTACAAACTGAGGCGTGATAATGTCAGTGTACACGTAGAAGCAGTCAGTTCCGGCTCTAATGTCGGCGCCATACTCAGCTCTCATAGTAGCATGGCCTGGGCTAAACTTGGTGCCCTTCATGACGTAGTAGGCAATCTTCGACTGTTTGAAGCCAAGCATGTACTGGAGCTGAGTGTTCATCGCCACTTCCAAAACAGTGGCTCTGTTCATCTGAAGTTCCACCCGACCGTCCACCAGCTCAAATCTGACATGAGGACCGTCTCTGAAGTTCTTCTTGGTAGCCTCCACCATTTCTTCAGTGATGTTAGGCTCTCGGGCAAGCGCCCCCCACTGCAGACTCATCTTGGCCACCTTCTTCTCCCAGTAGTCGTCTACTTGATCATTCAGCAGGTCTAGTAGTCTGTCGAGGCGTGAGTAGTGGCCGGTGGGTACCTTGATCGTCTCGGTGACCATATGCTTCTTTTGGTGGGGGTTCCAATCGAAGGTGGTGATCGAGAAGCTGGCATCCTGCAGTGTGTTATGACTGACAGGCATGATTATCTGACTCAAACCCACTTGCCATGAGCCGGTGAGCTCTATAGGATGGGCAAGGGGCACTGTGAAGTCGCCAGTCTCATTGCCCGGAAATGGGGTGTTACTAGGCAGCGTTATGTAGAATTCGGTCATGCTGAGTGTTCAGTGTGGGCTGGGGCAGGAGATAGCCCGCCGATGAGCAAAGTAGTGCAATCCACAAGCTTTCGTTATGACTTCCAACAGATAGGTTCACAAGCGATGTGAGGACAATGCAGTAGACAAGGATCACTTGCGCGAAGTACACAATCTGAGAGCGAGTAATAGCAGTACCACTGCAGCACCAGTTCCTATTATTATCGCCACTGTCAGCCATTGAACTTCAGTGACGTTGTCTCGAGCGGCTTTTATACACGTGGCCACCACGCTTTCTGCCGCCTGCTGGACCGGGTCTGGTAGAGCTTTTGGCGGCGCTGAGCTCGGAGGTATAAAAAATTCCTTGAATTTCTTCTCCAGATGCATCCTTGAGTCGATACGTGGCAGGGTGGCGCTTCAGTTGCTCGCTCACTTTGAAGATCTCTTGAGTGAAGTTCGGCTGATATCCCTTTGAAAGCTTGCCCTTCTCCTTGGTTATTCTGACTGACTGGCCAACCTTGAACTTGAACTTGGGCAGAGGTGCCAATGGGGTTTTATACAGCCTGGCTCTGACAAGCCTCTCATTGGAGACGTTGACATCTTGCGGCGCCATGCCGATGCTCCTATGTTTGCTGGCATTGTAGGCTGCCACCACACTCGGCAGAATGTCCAGCCAGTTCAGTGTTTTCTTGGCACTGAAGTGTTTCCATATGCGCGTCTTCAGAGTGCGAATAACACGTTCCGCGAGCGAGCACTTGACGTCTGGGGATGTGGCATAGAAGTGAGTTATATCTTGATTCTCAAGGAAATCCCTGAAAACTTTGCCATACTCATTGCCTCTGTCCGTACAGAGTCTCCATGGCTTCCTGCCACTCTTCAGAATAATCTTCAATGCTTTGACCGAATCAGTGGGTTTCTTAGTGAGCATTGGCACCGCCCACGTAAACTTGCTAAACACGCAGATTGAGACGAAAATGAAACGATGTTTGCGGTTGTATTTTGCGAGACGGGTAACATCAATTAGGTCGCACTGCCAATCACTATCAATTCCAGCAGCAACAACTCTATTACGATCGAATTTATGCCTAAGCGGCTTATGCAACGTATAACTGTCTTGGGTTATCAAATAATCACGAACGTGGCGGAGAGTGACCTTAGGATTCCTCTTCTTGGCTTCTCGCAACACGGCCTGTTCACCGGCCATATACGCAGCACTCGACGGGCGGTTATAGACATCGCTGAGTATCTTGTTCATCTTCAACGAAGTGAACCAAAGCGAAAGCGGCCCCTCCCACTCTGCGGCGATCGCTTATAAACAGTGCGGTGGCGAGTGGTGGAAGGGGAAGCTGCCGGCGGCGGCGGCGCGGGTTGACGGGGCGGCGCCGCTCTGTTCAGGTTGCGGTTAGCCAGCGCAGTTTGCGGCACATTGTGGACTCTCAGTAGGTGTAGAAACTCATGCCAGCCGACTGGAGCATTTGTCACAGCTTTGTCTCTGACGGCGTGCGCAAACAGGTCGACTGCATTGGAACCTTCTAATGGTTGGCCGTCTACAATCAGCTCCTTCTTTTCACTCCATCTAATGGCCGGCGTGGCATTTAGAAAGTCCAGTAAGGCCTCGGCAGCTTCCAGCTTGTATCTGGGCATGTTCTTCAGCAGCTGATCTCGACTCAGAGCAGGGGAGGTAGGAGGAGCCACCTCTTGAATGGGTACGGCGAGGGGCGTCTCTACTTCCTTCTTCTTCACAGTGTAACGTGCCAGGGCATCTTCATACAAACGCAATTTCACGTCAGGCGCCACCCCTGGAGCGTTCAAAATCTTCTGCATATCCAGGTCGATTTGTGAGAGCTGCTGCTCCGCCGGCCTCGGCCCGGTGGTAACGAAGTCTGCCGGCACCAAGGCTAGCTTTTTGATAGTCGGCTCGCCCATTTCGCCAGAAGCGGCGCCGCAGCGATGAGTAGAGGTGTGAGAACGGCCGATAAGAAGCCGCCCTTTTGAACGAAGAGCTGACGCTTTCTCGCAATAGAGCCACCTTTACTTCCCGCGTATCTGAGTAACCTCTTATGAGGCGCCAGCCGTCGCTTCTGCGCTTTCGACAGGGGAATGTTACCTCTCAGTGTGTTGTAACAGCAGTCGGCCAAGCACGCCACGAGCGCCGGCGGCGCGTTCTTCAAAATTGCTTTTTGGAGCTTAGGATTTGCCTTGTGCAACGCCTTTAGCAAACCAATTTGACTTCTCAACCGAGCAGCCATATTAGTGTTGTGTACGGAACTACAGTAGGCCTTTTATACTTGATACACAATAGGATAGGAGCTTTCCGACGGGAAGATGCACGAACGAAGGCGCAAGCTGTCAGGCGTCATTTGCGTCAAATCGATGAGTAGATATGTATACGGTAATCGAGTCGCGTCTTCAAATGCCTTCATAAACTGCCTCGACTTGTGCGGGTACAGTTGTCTGGCCAGAGTGGCTATTTGTTGCTTGTCACCCGGGTTTCGGAACAGAACCAGATAGTTGGTGTTGACTCTGGCCGTCTTCGTCTTGGAGTAGAAGATGTTTTGAACCAGAAATACACAACTGCAGCTGAAATGGTGAACGTATTTGGTGAAGACGGCGTTGAGCAGAGGTGACTTGGAGCATTCGTCCATCATGTCATCCAAAATTATGAGCTGGGGTCGCTTGAAGTTCTTGAGGTCATCCGCATCTGGCAGACCTTCGCATGGAGTGACGTAGGACGGGAACTGTTGAAACATGGGCTGCCACACACCATAGCAGTACAACACTCTCTCCGGCATAACAGTGATCATACTGGGTAGGTTTTGGAGGAGTTTCATTACAAAGACACTCTTACCTGCCTGTGACGGCCCGCTTACGCACATTGAAAAGGGGTGTCGGAAGCGGGTTTCGAACTCCATTATTAAGCAAGTGATGGCACTGCTGATATGGCTGGGAAGCGATGGGTATTTAAGCCTGCGCTCAAACGCTCATTCCCACATCACACTATCAGTCGTCATCATGGCGAATCACTGCAATAATAGTCAGGCCTGCCTGATGATGTTCAGTGAGTTCCTCAAGCAGAAAGAGGACGAGAAGGCTAAGGACCAGCCGGTGCGAGAGAGCCCTACTATGGCAAAGGAAGTGGTGGAGGCTACCGTATCGGCAGTTGGTGCAGTGAAGGACAAACCGGCCGGCGACGAAGTCAAGTCGACCGCTGAAGAGAAAGGGGAAGGCGCGAAGACTTCCGAGATGAATACCAAGCACATTGATTTCGCTAATAGTCCGGTTGTTATGAGCGTAGTGTTTTGATTTATTTCACGTGCGGAAATGCAGTGATCACAGAATTGGCGTAGGTGAGAACGACACGAACGGCGGTACATATACGGCCTTGATTTGAAATACCGACAGCACGAGAGAAACACAGTGAAAGAACATAACTCTTAGTATCACTTTTCACCACTTCGCCCTTCTGGAGAACCTCCCGAATGAGGGGTATATAAGGTTCGAAGAATACGCTTCCTACAGCGGCGTGGTCGACGTGTTTCTTCCGCAGGTGTCTGTGACATCGGTCGTGAAGTCGCGCCGTCCCATACTTCGACTTGAAGGCCAACATGGAGCGCCTGTTCTGTCAGGCTGTAGCGGAAGTTCTGGTCGAATCGTATCCTGAAGCGAAGCAGAAGTTGTTGGCTGTCCCGTTTGGCGAGCTCCATTTGCGCACTTACCGGTACAGAATTCCCAGAGAGAAGGTGCTGACCCGCTTCACAGAGTTGACGGCCGCTGACTACCCTCTGAAGGAGATACTGGCACTCTTCACCTGCGACGTCTTTGAAGAAGCCTTCTCCGACAAGACGTGGCGTCAGGCTGTGATTCACTTCGTTTCTAGGCTTTAAATAGACAGACTGAAGTGGCAATCTGTATCAGAATGGGCGGCAAATTGTCAAAACGGCAGAAAGTGGAGTGGGCCGAAGAGGCTTTCTGCCAAGCTTTCGCTCTAGAAGTACTGTCGCAGAACCCCAAGGTGAAGGAGTATATCGGATGCAGTTGCTTCAGCGATCATAGCTACAATGCTCTGGAGGGTCAGTTCAGCCGGAAGAAGGTGTTGAAGCGAACTCTCGAGATTGCGAAGACGTCAGGGCTGAAAGCCGAAGATGTGGTTGTGATACTGTTCAGTGAAGGCGATTGCTTCGATAGACTGTTCGCAGACGGAATCTTCCGTCAAATGGTGAAGAACTATATCATTCGTTAATTTACCCGCCCTCCCACCCACTCCCCCTCCTGGGGAGGTCACTGACGGCGATGAAAAACCTCGTGTCTGGCGGGCTCGCCATGTGTTGTCAGCTTAATACGCCGACCGGCGACCAGACGTTCAGAAGGGGGCCGTTATTTAGACGAAAAGAAGGGGGGCGACTAATAGAGGAAACAGACAGCCAGCGGGTTATGGCTAGTTCAAATTGACGGCGTCTAACAACGACAAATCTTCAGGCAAAGTTGTTTCCGGAAACGACCGCGGGGGGTCGCTACAAATCTGCCGACAAAGATTTTGATCGGCGTAAATCGCAGGCAAAAGCTATATCTCACTGAGCCGGCGGCGATTATGTCGATTGTAGGTATGACCCGGCTAGGAATACTGGTGATTTCTCAAATACCCTGTGGTGTGGACTTGTGTTCTCAAACAGGTCCAGAATACGGGGGAGGTTTTCCAGCGCCACCAGTGACGGCGCTGGAAAACCTAGAGAATCACCGACGGGTATGTTTTTTGGACACCCTGGAAGGGTGGGGAAGGAACAGAGGGATGGATGAGTATGCCTCGGGAGCTCCCGAGCCTCCAAAAAGTTGCTTTTGAGTCTGTACTAACTCCATCTCGACCAAAAGCAAAATTCGCCTACCTAGGGTAAACACCAGTTGGAAAACAATTCTAGTAAACTAATTTCCACATGGCGTGCGCGGGTCCGAAAGATCGCATGTGATAAAGATATTGATTTTTACAGGCGCATGATTCAAAATTTTGAACGCACGTACTGTTTGCTTGATCGACTTCTGCTAAGAACACCAAAATTGCGAATTCGCGCAACTTCTATCGACATAGTTGTCGCGGGTATCATTGACCGATCGGCTGATCGGTTTTCAAAAAATAACTTGAACACGAATAGGCAGTCCCTTTTGTCTACCGATTTCTATTTGTAGATAGTGAAAACATGAAGTACAAAGTGTTAGTAAGTAAGCAGATGCATAGCGGGTAGGAATTGGGGGAGGAGAAAATGCATAAATATCAGAACCGACACAATAACAAGTAGTCAAAATGTTCGTCATTTCACCGGAAGAGCTGTTCTGCCTTGCGTTTTGCAGAGTGGCAGACGAGGCCCTGCCAGACTTGCGATTCGACTTGGATCTCTACGCCGTCGACCCTATTGCAACCTACGACACCCTCAAGCCGAGAATCGCCTCAGGCGAAATCGACCGTTCACTGGTGATGTGGCGCTTTGCTGGCTACGTTGAGGGGCGCTTCCCTATGGAGGATGTACTGGGCGTATTCGGCGGCGGCCCTCACGCTGTCTACGATCCGTTTGATCGCCTATTCACTCAAGAGTTCAAAGACATCTGCCTGTTCTACTTCCGGCGGGCGGACATACTGTACGATGAAGAGATCACCGTGCTGTGATCGATATAAGTGGCCGGATTAGAATATACATGTGGGGCGGGGGTTCGGCGCGATCGATAAGGTGCGAGACTTTAAATCAATTGAATTGACCAAATTTGAGATCAAATCCTACTCATTTCAGAAATTAATTTCGGCACCAAGCCCTCAACGCCGATCGCGCACCAAGCCACGTCCTGCGTTGGGGGCAACACCCAGGCGGCACCCAAGTG
>JASAMZ010005753.1:0-12801 GCA_030248115.1 Linhomoeus sp. GSCO2_2 | reverse complement strand
GGAGGAGGGAGACGGAGAGATACGATGCACGGAGGCAGGCCCCCCCCCCCCCCCCCCCCAGCCTGCCTCCGTGCATCGTGGGTGTCAGTGGGCCTTTTGCTCGTCCTCCATTCTCCCCGAGGACGCAGGAAGAGCCGAGCAAAAGACCCACTGACACAACAGATCGACAATCATTCGAAATCAGCAAATCACTTTGATCGCAGAGTTGGAGATGGCGTCCAGAACTCCCAAACTTTTCCCAGAAGTCTGCACGCGCGCCGAACCCGCCGCCGTCACCGAAATCCCGTCGTGTTTCACGTCGGATTTGGTGGAGACCACAACGACGCCAGACACTATCTCCTGATTGAATTGCACAATTGGAAAAGTCACGAATTGGGGCAAAACTTGCTAAATTTGCGCAAAAAATCACCCCGTTTCGGTAGGTTTTGTTGGGCCGATCAAAGCGCACGTCCACGCTCAGAGACCCGTGCGAAGAGGTGGTGGAAGGCATACTACCGATTCGATATTTTTGATCGATTCGATTTGATGAATCAACCAGGCAAGTCGTCCAGGGGACGCAGTATACTCCACAAATTTGAACTCCTATGCATGGTGACTGCTCTGCTGCTGTGGCCTCCTAACACTCCCAATCGCAAAAGTAATGCCGAATTCGTCATCTGCATCTCAAAATACCCCAGAATCGCCATACAACACCCCTAACTTCCTATGGACTCCCAGAACCAAAATTCTGCACTTGGGGTACGGTAGCACGCAGATTGGTCACAGGTGTGATAAAAGTACATCCAAACGCCAAACGAATGCCAAATTCGTAATCAGCGCCCCCGAAAACCCCGAAATCGAACATAATATTGGCGAAGTCGACTCGACACCCAAAATTCAAACCGACGCGGCAGGGATACTGTAGCTCTGCAAATTTTTCAAAAATACTTTTCTGGGCCAGATTTAAGCGCAGAATCGTTTGAAATCACTTTTGGAACGATTCGGCAACGCATTCGAGCGCTATAGACGCCGAAATGCGAAAATCGCAATTTTTGACCCCGGAGTCGAAAAAGTCGCAGTGTAAGAAAGTTTTTTGTGTTTCGCCCGATTTTCTCCGTTCATGGCTCATTCGATAGAGGACATCTGGGAAGGAGCACCAAGAGTGGTCTCGCCGCTCTAGCTGCTACCTAGCTCGCACAGCAGCCCGTCAAAGTCGACCCGGGGCCAAAATTCGCGATTTTTTCAAATTTGGCGCCAAAATGGGTCCCGCAGCGATCCAATTCTTTTTTTGCGTGTTCGGCACTATCGAGTACTACAACATATCAAAAGATAGTATATACCATTATATGCAACTTTTTCGAGTTCTACCTTGTTTAACCCATTTTTTAGTACTTTGAAAATTTAAATTTTTGAATTTCCCGCCAACGGGGTCCCGGAGCGTGACCCCGTTTGGTGTCCACCCTGCCCACCCACTAGGCCTACCCAACGCAAAAGACCGTTTGCAAATCGGCCTCATCACGCGCGAACACCATCCGTTAGAAATTACTGCGTTTCGCGCACAAACGCTATATACTCCACACTTTTTTGTGGAGTATAAAAATCAATGCCGATTTTGCTTGATCACGGCAGCAGCAGCATAGACAAAGCTGCTTTGCAGTCTATCGGGACACACCAGACAACGTAAAGGCGTGTGTACAGAAGTGTCATTTTGAAGAATTTGTTCAAAAGGTTTTCGGCCACAGACTTAGTTGCAGCACGAAATTGATCCTACTTGCACGGACATGGTTTTACGTCGCGACGGAAATGGAATCTACGCGTAGTTCAGCCGACCAACTTATGAAACTGCGCAAGAGGAGATTGATAATTGTCAGCTTACTTACTGAATTATTTTGAATTTGCAACGTCACAGTGCAAAAGTTGATGTAGCTAATACGCGTCTGTGTACGCTTCGCCACTTGCAGTAACATGCTGCTATAAGAAATTACGCACCTCGCTGTGTACATTTTCCATCACTAAAACTACTGTAAAACGCAATATACAAAACGACACCGTAAGCAAAACGACGAATTCAGAAAACCATTGCTCTTTATTAGTATTACCATATCTAACATACGCAACATATACAAATTTCGTCTCTTCGCAGAACTAGGTCAGTTCCAGACGCAAACTTGATTTTGAAAGTACATGTTAGTAAAACACGACCTACCGATACAAACTTTGCTAAATTAGCAAATTCCGTCATACTGTAGCGATTCGAAAAGCCCAAACCAGAATGTCTCGAAACGAAATGTAACTAAACTCCCAGAATTAGCGCAGAAATGGAGACTTTTGCCATTCTCTGGTCCGTTTTCACCACTCCTCGTTACCGTAGTCGCTTGTTCGCCTTTCTCCTCTTTTGCTGCACGATTTTCGTCGTTTTCGCCGCGTATTCCTCCCTGGGTAGTCTGATCTCACTAACTCCGAAGATCACCAGCTGCTTCGTCGGAAATTCCGAAGGGAATGTTACAAAACACTCGTCGGTTGTTGGAAAATTGAAATCGTGCCCATCCAACCGTTGCATAGTGAGAGTGTTGGACGGGGAAGGCACGTCGGCGGTCAAAACTGGTGTGCATTTCGACTGCGACCACGACGAAGTGTGCGTTCAAGCCGCTCTGGGTTCGTGCAGTGGCGAGTTTGCGACTGGCGCGTGTTTAGCTACCGTAACCTCACTATACGGTTTCTGTTGCTGTGCGTTTCTCCTGCGATGAAGCCTTGCTTGTTTCTGAATTGGCAACGCCCTTTGTAGCGCTGTTCTACTATTTAGTTTAGGTAGTTTCTAGAGCATTAAACTGGACTGGCAGTAACATCGCCGCACCTGGTTGAGCCAAGAAGCAGCAATTTATTCACCGGACGCTACGCTCTTTTCAGACGGCCGCAGTACGCCGCTGAAGTTGGTATCTACCCCGCCAGACGACAGGTCGACTTGGTGCTGTCTGAACTCTATGGAATCCGCTGAGAAGCTGCCATGTAACAAGCCCCCGTTTTGGCAAGATGCCAAACGATTGAATCATGAGGTTATCTACCGCAAATGCTATGGTCGAAAAAATTTCAGGGGTTTAAAAATCTTTATTTTCATTTAGGCCAGAAACGCGAGCGGAAGCCCCTACTGGCACTTGGCAGACGACTGATTTCCTTTTATGACGCGGAGAATTGAATATATCACTTCCAGTAGGCCACAGTGCGGCTTGTGTGCTCAGATTGGCTGTGATTTCTACACAAGTGTGTTTGTTTGTACGTATTTCGAGGTGTTGTGTTGTTTCTTATTGGCGCCCCTTTGCCGCATGACAGGGTAGAGTGAAGAGAGCTGTTTGGCGGTGAGACACGCAACAAACTAAGCACTCTATAAAACATACCAAGAGAGCAAAGTGGTCGAGTCGGTTAGCGCGTCGGGCCAAACGACCAATCGCGTCCTTGCGGCGCGTGCGGAGGGCGGTTCGATTCCCGCTGACTGACCCAATGGGATTTGCTGCGGCGAAAGTCGCTTTGATAGCATTTTCCACAGCCACTATGCCGGAGAGCGTACGTGTACTACACGCTAGGGCGGGTCAGCGCTTATCGCAAAGGCGTCTTCGTGTTCAGAATCTGGCAGAGGAAGCCCCTAGGGGCCCCTTGAGCAATCGAGGGGGACTGCTGCCTGCATACTGACCCATCACGCTGATAAGCATCTCTGACCGCGCCGCGTCTGGCTTGGTCGAGGTTCTTTACAGATGATCCGCCCCACCGCGGTGGATTACGGGCTGTGTCGGATCGGTTCATCTATAAAAACTTAGACAGACAGACAGACAGACAGCAGATTTTAACGAGGTATGCGTGCAGGAATCCCTGCAGAGAAGCACTACGACCCCGCAATTGGTCGTTCAAACAGTATGAAGGACTGTTACCGACGTAGAACGGCGTATTCTTTGTAATGCTGTACTGTTCTTCGGGTCTGGTAGAACAAATCGTATCTCACCTGCAAGTTAGGTGGATGGATGAATTGGAACAGATAAACTGGTATCGAAAGTCGTTACAGATGAAAAGCTCGCAGGTCGCCGTTTGACTTGCAATTTCGCAGATAAATGGATAACTTCACAGATAGATCTCCAAGCAAGAATAGATCCGCAGAAATCGAATGTTGCGAAATCTTCTGCGCGACTCAGCAGCAGGGACCTAATGAGACGGATACCGCAAACAGAAAGTAAGATGGGTCAGAGGACATCGGCAATGCTCACATGCAATCCATATAGACGACACGTGTAGAATCGACAAATTGGCTCCCAGTTGCACAGAGCAACGTGACAGTCATGGTAAGTCATGTCTATTATTAGACTGTGCCACACTGCGCGTGAGTCACGATAAGTTTCGCAGTCGCTACGCAACAGCAAGACACAGTGCCTCATTAATTCGACGGGTCACTAAGAGCGAGTTGAATGAAGTTAGGTACCGTACTTATTGACGCTGAGGACGTTCACCATGTACCTCAACCGGCAACCTATTTCCAAGTCGATTTACTTCACGAAGCGAAGATTTGCCCGCTTGCAAGTCAAAATGGCCTACAGAAAAGGGTGTTCTTCACAATCGTTCTGAGTTTCGGGTCGATAGCCATCTCCACCAGGGGGTTAGCCAGGTTCTTCAGAAATGCCGCTGAAGCCACGCAGGCTACCGTAATCGACAGCTCCAAGTAATGGGTAGCGCTGTAGCAGAGGTCCAGCTTCACGTTCATGTCGATCAGCCAGAACACCATAGGTAGATAAGCGATGAGAAACGCCAATAATCCAACGCTCAATTTTTTCGCCGCGCCTCAGCGCGGCGAGGTGTATATATACGGATGACAATGTCTGTCTGTCTGTGTGTGTGTGTGTGTCCGTCCGTCCGTCCGTGGCACCGAAGTAAGATATGTGACATATGTGGTCAAGTAGAGTCAAGGTCGCTGAGTACGGATCCGATGTCCGTTTCTGTTGCTAATTTCACATTTTCGAGATATTCACAATTGAAATTCAAAAATGTCGAAAATCGACTTTTTCACCTGATGAGCTAGCCGCGAAATTTCTTCAGAAATGGAAAGAGCACGAACCGCTGATAATTTGTAACCCAAAAGAAATTTATTGTCAATGTGGAATTTGATAGAAATACGCAATTGTTTGTCGAAATTTCATAAATTGACAAAAATTGAACGCCATTTATTGACGAATGTGAATGCAGAAACTGAAACGTCGTAAGCCAGTAAGAATTTGTGACATAGTTTTTTAGTTTTGAAAAATTGCAATTTGGAGATATTTACAATTAAAATATAATAATGTCGAAAATCGTCTTTTTCGCATGATGAGCTAGCGGCGAAATTTCTTCAGAAGTGGAAAGAGCATAGGCCGTGGACAATTTGTAACACAAAAAAATTTTTTTCAAGTGTGGGATTTCATAGAAATACGCAATTATTTGTCAAAATTTCACAAATTGACAAAAATAGAACGTCATTTATTGACAAATGTGAACGCAGAAATTGAAAGGTCGTAAGGTAATAAGCATTTGTGACATGGTTCTACAGTTTTGAAATATTGCAGTTTAGAGATATTTACAATTAAAATGTAAAAATATCGAAAATCGCTTTGTCGCCTGATGGACTAGCGGCGAAATTTCTTCAGAAATGGAAAGAGCATAGACCGCAGATAATTTGTAACACAAACAAAATTGTTTGCAATTGTGGAATTGTATAGAAATACGCCACCATTTGCCAAAATTCTATAAATTGACAAAAGCGTCATAACGCAGAAACACGCAACCAAACGAAATTCCTGGTAGAGAACGACTGCACCAAACAGTTGGCAAGTATTTTTGTTCGATGTGACGTATTCCCACAGGTATAAAACTTCAGATCAACGGCGTCGTATCATGCCGATACCAGATAGCGAACGCGGCGATATCACTGAGCTTTAGATCAGTTGTACAGACAACCGTATCGTGGTAATAGCTGCATTTGAATTGTGGTACACGTTTTCAAGATACCTTCTCTAGATACGGCTAATTATGGGAATGAAACTCACTATACTCTTCACCAAGGTTTGACAGACACAAAGTATAGGTTGAACTTTTTACACACACAGCTTGTTGACGCCGCTGACAGACGCAGTGGCAGAAGAGGAGGTTGACCCTTTGTTGACGCCCCTCCGCTTGCGGAGATACACCGCTGTCGCCATAACGGCATAGGCCATGACCGTTTCCAGTAGACAGGATAGAAACAAGACGGGAATGCCGCCTGCATCACCCTGGAGCCCACTAGGCACTCTTCGCTCGTGTAGCAGTGCCAGCTTAGCGTCCTAGAGTTGTCGTCGCTTTTGCTGGAGAGGACGCCGACGCCCAAGAGCCGGCACCAGCACTAGACAGAGCTATCCAATCCCATTTCCTATTGTGTCATTCCACGCTGTTGACGCGCAGAGCCAAGGTGAAGAAGCGAAGCACCTGCGACTTTTTCTCTACTCCACAGGTCTCAACCTCTGCTTCACATTCATCTGGTCCTGCAGCATCTTGAAGTGCCTCAATCACTTGACCAGCTCATTGGCCTACTTTGGGTCGCGACTACTGTATGTAGCACTGCAGTGGATCCGTCCTTTGGTGACCCCCTTCCTCGACTGGTCCCAGGTGGCACTGCACCTGGTTTGTGACAACTCCACCTGTGGCATTATCTTCTACGTCCTCTTCACCCCCACCCAAGTACATCCATGGGTCGGTTGCGCCAACGTACCTACAATCCAGTCCATCGCAACATGAGAATGGAATAGTCTTTCCACCAACTTTTTTGAACAGTAACTTGTTTTCTTCCAGACTCTTCTATTCTGTAATCTCAAAACATTTGGTGAAGTATTCAATTCACTACAACCGTTGGTGCAATCGGCCCCAGGCTTTAAAGTGTCTGACGACTGTCAGTGTGCGGGCACTGAAGAAGCTGGCCGTCGCTCTCTACAAAGCCTTCTCTCCGTTCGTTGCTGTCGTCAAAGGCTCAGCGGCGGCTTAGTTTGGCTGTGCTGAGTGTGGTGCGGAGAGTGGGCGAGCCTTCGCCGAGCGGCTCGCTTCTGTATGACGGGCGCACTTCAGCATGATGGGCTGTCGTGAACTGCTAACCTGCTACTCTTCTCCAATTCGCCTTCGGAATCGCAGTGGTGTCCTTAACTTATGGTACAGTTAGTTCGGTATACTGGGGTTCATCATCTCCCTTCACGGTAACCGTCACGTCTGTTTCCCTCGGTCCAAAGTGCGCATGGCACACAGAGTTGGAAAGCCGAGCCGCTGTCATTGTTCGCAGAAGAGCAGTTGGTGACAGAGTTGTCTCTTGTCTGTATTGAGAAAAGAAGTCAAATAGTCCCAGCGAGAGCAATTGGCGCCAGCTTCTCGGCGTTGCCGAAGAAACGGCCCTCTTCTTCACTCGTCTGAGTTAGATTCTAAGACTCCTTGCTCCTATAAGTGAGAGCAACTGCGTCGCTGCCCACCCCGTGTCGAGTGAGACAGCTCTTGCCAGACTTGGCTTCCTGTCCTGATGGTCTCTTGTCCATCTGGGCCGTTTGGTGAGCCTCGAGAAAAGAGTGTGGTAACTCCGAAATGAAACTGAGAAAGGCTGCTGCTTCAACGCTTCTGTTGTGGCTTATTGGAATCGACACAGCGACTGAAGTGGCCTTCGTCGGTAGCCAGCGATACGACAGGTCTGCTGTGCCAAATGCCAATACGGTTGCAGTTGTGAACACCGAAGATAGGCGAATCGATCCTCCTGCAGCAGTGCAAGCTGCAACGATGTTTTGTTCAGAATGATGGCGAGAGCCCGCCACCTGCTGAGCTGGGGAAATGGCACGGCCGTCGACCGTGTTGGGAAGTCATGGAGAGACTTCAGATCCGTCCACGGGCTCACAGAGGACCAGTTTCGGTAGGTGCGAATAGTGCACGTAGGTAATTTCAACTGGCATCCGCTAGCCACCTACTTCAGCATCGAATATCTCATGCCGCTCCAGTGCATCCTGTCGTCTTGTCTGATCAACGCTTCATCACGAGAGCCGCCTACCCTGAATCTGACCGCACATCTGGCAGCTGCTAGAAAGTGCCAACTGCCGTGGCCAGAATGCAACTGGCAGCAATACTGGCTGATCAGACATCATTTCCTAGACGTGGCCAGAGACGAATGGCGGCACCTCTGGCTGCGAGACTGGCTTCCGGCAGTCCGCGCAACAGCCTGCTCTGGCGCCATGCGCCCCTGCCCCATCTTGGACGTCGAGCTGCTTCTGGCGGAGCGGAGACGCCTAGCCGTTGTCGAAAGGCGCTTTCAATCGGGGCAATACGATTATCGGCAGAGAATGATGTTCTTGGACGCCTGGGTGGCGACCCCTGTCGGAGTTGTGGGCGGTCTCCTCTCCCTTCTCCTGATCCATGGAGCCTTCAGGGACGACGGGGACACTGCGGGCGCTGTGAGGGAGCTCCACTACTTCGAAGTGGCCACCGACCTTCTCGGCTCTCTCGCTAGCCTGCTCCACTCCAGCCACTTGGCCAACGCCTTCGTGGCCTGGGAAAGAGGCTGTCAAGTGATGGGCTCGGTTACCCACGGCGGGAACACCCTGGCCAACTTCTTCATCATACACCCACTGCTGGCCATGAACCAGCTGGCCCTGCTGCTGCTGGCCAAGGAGAGGGCCGCCACACTGGAGATCAAGTACTCCACTTTGTCCATCAAACGTCCATACTGTCTAGCGGCGGTCACATTTTCCGCCGCTTTCTGCTTCTACATTGTCTTGGGCCTCCCGGCCTTTCTCTGAAGAATCTGTCATACAAAAACTGTGCTAGATGCTGGTTGACTGCGAAAGAAGGGGCCTTTTCAGGAGCCGCCGACAAGGAGAACCGCTTCCAGCAGTCGGGCGAAGGCCTGGGCGGATTCCGAAGCCGCGGCGGAGGAAGTGGCTTCCGCCCCGGTGCCGTGGCCTGCCGCAGGAGGAGCGCGGGAGCGGCTTTCCCAAACGCGCCAACGCAGCAGCAGGGCGACCGAGGGGGCGCCAACCTGCCTCCCAGACTCCAAGGGCAGCAACAGGTTTGCTTACGACGACAGCACCTTACTCTGACCCCTGCAGTGTGCTCATCGCTCCTGCTCTCGTTCAGCAGAACGGCTTCGGCGGCGGCGGAGGCATGGGCGGCTTCGACGAGGTGCGGCAGGAGCACCAGCAGCAGGCGCCGACGTCGGAGGATCGATTCGGAGAGCACGGACCGCCCTCGCGCGGCGGATTCGGCGGTGGCGGCCGAGGCGGCTTCCGTGGAGGACGCGGAGGGGGACGCGGCGGAGGCCCCAGAGGAGGGTACGTTACTGAAAGTGTGTGACTGGGGGGAGAGGCTACACCACTCCCATAGCCATCGCCAACTAGAATGAAGCTCTTGTTGTTAGTCCCCACACTACTAGCCAATATTGCCCCCTAGAAATCAGGTGTTAGTCAATTTGGTACAACTGGTATCAAAATGGAACGATGATGGTGAATTTTGGCACTTGATTTAGTTAATTGAAGGTGTTTTTTTCGCTCGGCCTCAGCCGAGCGAACCCTATCAAGAGCTCGGCGTGCGTGCGTACGTACGTACGTACGTGCGTGCGTACGTCACGCTCGCTTCGGGCTTAATAACTCGCTCGTCCGACGTCGTAGGATGGAGTTTGAGACATCGTCGGGTAGCCTGCGGACTCCTCTCGCCATCTGAGTATTCAAAACTGAAATAAGTTTTCAAACTCGCGCGCTACAGTATCCCAAAGTGGGGTCCATTTTAAGACAAAAGTTGACCGAAGCTAGTCAAATCGCATATCAAAGTGAAGCGCTCGAGCTCCTGAGCACGAATCCGACGACAAAAAGTTCCAAAAGTTTAAACAGAGAGCTACAGTAACCAAAACGCGTCGAAAACTGGAAACGACACGCTTGCTTCGGGCTTAATAACTCGCTTGTCTGACGTCGCTGGGTTGAGTTCGACACATCGACAGGTAGCCCTCGGACTACTCTCGCCATCTGAGTGTTCAAAACTGGAATAAATTTTCAAACTCGCGCGCTACAGTATCCCAAAGTGGGGTCCATTTTAAGACAAAAGTTGACCGAAGCTAGTCAAATTGCATATCAACGTACACCGCTCGAGCTCCTGAGCACGAATCCGACAACAAAAGGTTTCAAAAGTTTAAACAGAGAGCTACAGTAACCAAAACGCGTCGAAAACTGAAAAGGACACGCTTGCTTCGGGCTTAATAACTCGCTTGTCTGACGTCGCAGGGTTGAGTTCGACACATCGACGGGTAGCCCTCGGACTACTCTCGCGAACTGTGACGTCGAAATAATAACAAGTTTTAAAAATTGCGCACTACAGTATCCCGAAGTAATGTCCGCGAAAAGTCAAAACTTCATCGAACCTAGTCGAATCGCATATCAAAATGAACCGCTCGACCTCCTGAGCAAGAATCCGACAACAAAAAGTTTCAAAAGGTCAATGAGAGGGCTACAGTAACCGAAACGCGATGAAAACTGCCGACTTTGGTTTGTTATATCTTGGCACTCGTGCGTTGCAGAGGAGCGATCTTGACATCGCTGAAGAGCTCACTGCAAGCCAGCATCAAATCATGCTCACAATTAACCTGTAGTTTTTCGTTAGATTCCAGTGTTTTTTTTAAATTTAGTCTGAAAAGATGATTTTCTTGGTGTAAAGAATTAAACCCGAGCGATACCAATGTTGCGTAGCAAGACCACTCCAAAAAGTGTAGTCGCGAGGAGAGTCAAAGACGCTGCACGAAACCGGAAAGGGCCTTGCTACAATCTCAGTAAAAAGTCAAAGCTCAAAATCACTCCGCTTTTTAAAAGAGACTTGTTGGGAATCTTCAAGAACTCAATTATTGTTAACCCCCTAACACCAAAATCTGGATCTAGTCTGGCAATCGATCGCACCGCGCCTACGGTCACAGAAGAAGCCAGTCGTTATGCTTCAACAACTGGGCTGAATCTATCTACCGTAAATCCTCCAATAAGCGAGCCCCTCGAATAAGCGCCCCCCTCCAATAAGCGCCCCTCCCCTAGAGGGAGGTTGAAAATAAACGCCCCCTCCAATAAGCGCCCACCTTTTGTTAGTACCAGCAGCACTAGCACTACCACACGTGCTCTGTGACCATTCCTAACACAAGTTATGCCTACATATGACAGCACCACTACTAATTGCAGGTATTCTGATCAAAAGCTACACAGTTTCAGTCTGAAATCTATGCAGATGTGCGCAAAAATGTGTCAACGACGGAGAATTTTGGTGAAATTTTGGCACTCCTGAGGTGTCGAGTTAATAAGCGCCCCCCCCCCTCGAATAAGCGCCCCCCCCCCTCCAGTAAGCGCCCCACCGAGAGGTAGGTTGAAAAAATAAGCGCCCAAAGGCGCTTATTGGAGGATTTACGGTATTCGTTTTAGTCCGCCCATGCGCGAGTACCGTCGCGGCGGCGGTGGCCACTTCGACACGGCCCAAGGAGGGGAAGACCGGGGCGGCTTCGGAGGCTTCCCGCAGCCGACGGAGGGCGAGGGTCGCGAGGGCGGCGGCGGCGGCGTCATGACCACGGGCACTTTCGGCGACGACGACGCCGAGAAGCCCTTCGTCGGCTCGGGCGGCGGAGGCCAAGGACAGCAGGGAGGATTCGGCGGTGGGCAGTTGTTGGTTTATGGTTTCGTTTCGTTGCTTCTGAAGTCAATTTTATGCTGTCATATGTTAGGAGGCGGTCGCGGCGGCTTCGACAGACGCGAGGGCGGCGGCGAGCGTCGTGGCGGCGGCGGAAGAGGCGGCGGTGGTGGCTACCGGGGCGGCTTCCGCGGCGAGCGTCGCGGCGGCGGAGGCGGCGGCTTCCCTCCTCGGGACGGCCAGCGCCAGTACGAGCGCCTGAGCGGCTCGGACCGAACGTGAGTGGTCGCTGTAACGTCCTTCCGGTTGCTTTCCCACCACTGGAGACCATTGCGTCCAGTTCGTCTCCCTTGGCAGCAATTACAGCGGCGTCAAGTCGGTCGACAAGCGCCAGGGCGGCGGCCGGGGCAACTGGGGAACGGACGGCGACGAGCTGCGCGGAGAGACGGAGCCGCTGAACGTGACCGCCGGCAGCGAGGACGCCAACAAGGAACCCAGAGCCGAGGGCGAGGCCCCAGCTGGGTGAGTTGCACTGATGAGAGAGTACGGTAGGGAGTGGGTATAGAGGGCAATCTGCTAGTACTCTTCAGCGAAGGGGGAGGCAAGCAGGAAGGCGCTGAGCAGGCCCAGCAGCCGGCCGAACCGGAACCTCTGGAGCTGACCTACGACGAGTGGCTGGCGCAGAAGGGGCGCCTCGAATTTGGCCCGTATTCGATTTGCTTTCGAGAAACACCGAAACTCCATTTTCAGGAGGCCTCGAAGAAGGCGGCCGCGAAGCCTCAATTCGACGTGCGCAAGGTCGGAGCGGGCGACAAGGCCTTCCAGAACTGCGTCCCGCTCGAGAAGGAGAACCAGAAGATGAGCGCCGAAGGCGAGGAGATCATCGTCGTGGTAGGTTTTCGGCGGCTCAGTTCTTCGACTTTCTCCACTGTTTCGCTACAAGCCGTTGGAAGTACTGCAAGTAATGTGATGTGGAGTTGTCAGCTGCGCAAAAGTTAGCGTCTCGTCTGCAGCAGCTCGTGTTCAGTTGTCACTGTTTGGGCACGGTCGCTTCACACGCTAGTGTCGATGATGTGGGTGGCTTCTACTTGCCTTCTATGTCAAAGGCGCAACTTTTGGACGCTTTGGCCCACCCGTGTTTCCCCCTTCGTTTCAGCGCCGCCAACCCAA
>JASAMZ010005751.1:0-15295 GCA_030248115.1 Linhomoeus sp. GSCO2_2 | reverse complement strand
TATTTATACCTGGTACTACCAACCAAATACCACAGTGGCGTAGCCCAGGGGTGCACTGGGCGCAAATACCTCACCCCGTTGCAAAATTTTGCCTGCGGCGCTATGAATAGCGAAAATTTGTTGCCTGCGACGCTGTAAATAGTGAAATTCTTGTGCTTGCTCGGCTATAAATAGTAAAACCAGGCAAGTCGTCCCTGCGACGCAGGATACTCTAAAAATTTACACTCTTCCTTTTTGTCATTCCTGTGCTGTTTTGGCCTCCTGGTGAGTATCAAATGCCGGGTTCGACCCTGATAACGTCTATCGCTATAGAATGGCGACACTGGTATGTGCGGTTCGGCATTGCGAGCATGTTTACGAGTTGAAATTGCGTTACAGTGAAGCTGTAACCGTCTGTATGCATGGATGCTCACAAGCCTGATTATGCTTGCATAGTTGATTGTCGCCTTCTCAATGAACCGATTACATATAATAAAGTGTTGATAGAACAATGTAGAATGCTTATGCCCAACATTCAAATGTTTGGACAGTGTTGCCGATGGGGTCGTCAATGGCCACTTCAAAGCTGTTATCTAACGGCACCTGCTATATCACAAATACGGTGAAACCCCTCTTTCTATGAATTGCGCAGCACTTCAGCGTTCACCCTTGCATATATGGCTCCGTTAGACAGAGTAAATTACGCACCGAACGGGATTTAGGGCTTAGCAGCTTAGAAGATCAGTGACACCTAACATACGTCGTCGGTAGCGAGAAGGACAACGTGGGGCTAGATGGTGGGGATTGGAATTGCTAAAGAGCTCTTTCTCCATTGGTACGAACGGGGTCCAAAAAAGGAAGTGCAACTTGTAACCGCAAGTTAGTGTAGAGAGCAGTTCGATTGATTTGTACTTTCGTGCACTTCGTCTACGTAGCCTACCTTGAAGATCCTGATCTCGAGTCGAGAGGTAGATTCTTCCAGCCCGGGGCCGGGAAGGGAGTGAAGAGTCGCCCGGTTCTCAACTTCAAAATACGTGGCCATTTCAAACATCTCCCAGAATTAGAGAGAAGAAAGGCGCAAGTATGGCCTTCTCCTCCGATGGCTTAACGATATGAGCTCCGCCGCAATCGGCGCGGAGGCGGACATCGCCGACGGAGGCGGAGCTGGCGGCTTCGGTTTCGCCGATTCCAAAGGCGCGCGGAAACTTAGCAATCTCGTTGTTGTAATTCACCATTTGCCTGGTGGATATCGCAACTGTTCCAAGCCGCTTCTCTGACTTGAAAGCGATGCCGGACAAGCAACAACGGAGGTGGCCAAGACGGACGGCCATGAAGTGCATCATAAACGTTGGTGCAGCATTTGGGTGTAATAAATCGATTCTTGCCTTTGCTTATGACCTCACTGATCATTCGTTGGTTTACTTCAGATACGGTTGCCAAAGGCAAGGACGCTTCCAAGCTGTTTCCGGCCGCCGTGCAGAACGTGGCGTCGAAAAACATCGAGGTTGGAAGGTTGTCTGTATCGCCTTCTGACTTTGACGCCTGAATTGAGATCCAATCCCATTTGGGGTCGCTTGCGCTTTGCAGCTGAAGAAGCTCGTTGACGTCTACCTGGTGCGCTACGCGGAGGAGCAGCAGGGACTTGGCACTGCTCTCCATCAGCACCTTCCAGAGGGGACTGAAGGTCATCGACTGCGACTCCGAAGTGTGGCAGCGGCTTGTGGTATTATTCTCGACGCGGCCGCTTCTCTTGCAGGACCCCAACCAGCTGATCCGGGCGGGCGCTCTGCGTGTGCTCTCGAGCATGCGTGCTCCCCATGATAGCGCCCGATCTGATGTTGTCCATCAAGGACTCCCTGAGGGACATGTCGCCATACGTGCGCAAAGTCGCCGCGCACGCCATTCCCAAGCTGCTCGCGTCAGTTTCTTTCGTTATCGAGTGCAAATATCATGGTTATGGTAAGCGACGTCTCATTCTCGTACAACGTTTGTAGTAGTGCACTCACACCCCACACCTCACCCAATGAGCACGATTCCGAGATTATCGTTCGCACAAAACGCCTCGCTGACTTGAGCGTACATGGGAGCTACAGGTCCGACTTTTAGCGTTAGGCTTGTTCCTTTGTTGCAGTTGTGATGCGGCCTCAGCTCATTCATTGCTTCCTTTAGTCTGGATCCCGAGCAGAAGGAGCAGCTGGTGGAGTGCATCGAGCAGCTGCTGGGGGACAAGACGACGCTGGTGGTGGGCGGCGCCGTCTACGCCTTCGAGGAGTGTTGTCCGCGGAGAGAATCGACCTGATTCACGCCTACTTCCGCAAACTCTGCCAGCTCCTGATCGACATGGACGAGTGGGCCCAGATCACCGTCATCAACATGCTCACGAGATACGGCCGCTCCCATCGCCGACCCCAACGCCTACGAAGTAGACGTAGCGGTCGGTTCTCTAGGTCTTCTACTGGTTTCATTCGAATAAACGGCATCGTTGACGCTTTGACTTTGCTTCTCAGGAGGAAGAGGAAGAAGAGGAGGAGGACTTCTACTCCTCGGAAGCGTCGAGAAGCGACGACGAGGAGAAAGCGAAGAAGAAGAAGAAGACGCCGACGGAGAAGGCGCCGTACACCATGGACCCGGACCTGCGTACTCTGCTGCGCAACACTAAGCCGCTGCTCCAGAGTCGCAATTCCGCGGTGGGTTGGTCTTGGTTGGTTGTGTTCCTTCATCGTAGCGTTACCTACATTCTTCCAGGTGGTGATCGCCGTGGCTCAGCTCTACTACCACCTGGCGCCGCGCTCGGAGGTGTCGGTGATGGCGAAGGCGCTGGTGCGCCTGCTGCGCGGCCATCGCGAGGTCCAGTCGGTGGTTCTCACCAACATCGCCACCATCAGCGCCAAGAGAAACGTATACTCTTTCGCCATAAGCCAAGTAATTCCTCCCATCACGCTCGCTGCTAGTCGCGCGCGCTGCGCCTGCCTGCACCGCCCAATCACTGCCACTGTCACTTCCAGCAGAGTGGTGGCGTGTCGTCGGTTGTCCCTTGTGTCGTGAGCCACCGTTGCTGCGACGGCGCCCTTTGACCGGCTTCCTTGCCACTTCTGTGTGGGGCCTTCTTTGCTTCCACAAAAGGCTGTCCTTAGCTTCGATTCCTGTATCAGTCCTCTTCTCCAGTGAGTATCGGACTGACCAATGATTGGAGCGCCACAAACTCCACCATTGGTCTACCCGCAGGTTTCTAACCTGATCTCTTGATTCTGCATGCTCACTGGAGGAGAACTGGGGATATTCTCTGGGCGCACCTTTCCCATGCAGCATGGCGTAGGACACAGAATTGGGCAGCGTGTGGGGGTGGAATCCCTTGGTTTATGTCGCTATTGTTGTAGTTGGTGTTTTCGCGCTGGTCTATTTGAGATACACCAATAGACTATAAGAAGTTATTTTCCACTTGCAGAACATGTTCGAGCCCTTTCTCAAGAGCTTCTTCGTGCGCGGAAGCGACGCCACCCACATCAAGTTGCTGAAGGTGGACTGACTACTAATGACTATGCTATGATTGTCTGCTTTGATCTGCAAGCAGTGTATTTCACTTCAGCTTGAGATCCTCACCAATCTGGCCAATCAAACGAACATTTCGCTGATCCTGCGCGAGTTCCAGGTGGGAGGAAGCCAGTTGAAGAGCTCCGACTCGCGATAACACGACGGTCGATGGGTCGTTCAGACGTACGTGCAGACGCACGACAAGGAACTTCGCCGCCTCCTCCATCGACGCGATCGGTCGCTGCGCCGCCAACATCGCCGAAGTGACCGACGTCTGCCTCTCTGGACTGGTCACCCTGATGGCCAGCAAGAACGGTAGACGCTTTCATTCCGCCGACTCGGTACTTCGCACATGAAGTACTCTGCCAGCGCTTCTTCAGAGACGGTGGTCGCCCAGTGCGTCGTGGTCATCAAGCGACTGCTGCAGCTCCAAGACCCTACGGCCCACGCCGACATTCTTGTGCAGATGTCGAAATTGATCGATACGGTGCGACGACGAGCGACAAACTCTGTTGGGCGCTGCTGTTTTAGCGCTACAACTCGGTTCTGCAGAATCAGTACGTTTTCAGGTCAACGTTCCGGCGGCGCGCGCCTCGATCGCCTGGCTCATCGGCGAGTACTGCCAGACGGTGCCGAAGATAGCGCCCGATGTGCTGCGCAAGATGGCGAAGACCTTCTGCGGAGAGGTGCGCTTGGGCTGCTGTTGAGTACTTGCCCTAGGCGATTTGCCTCCAAATCTGCGCTTCCAGGACGAGATCGTGAAGTTGCAAATCTTGAATCTGGCCGTGAAACTGCTGCTGACGAATCCGGAACAGACGCGCCTGCTGGCCCAGTACGTGTTCACTCTGGCGAAGTACGACCAGAGCTACGACTTGCGCGATCGGTCGGTGGGAGTCTACACTCGTTTCTCTACTATATTTTACAAGGAGTTTGATATTCCACAGGGCTCGCTTCCTGCGCAACCTGCTGATGCCTCAGACGGCGAACCGCCTCACGGAGTTCGTCCACAAGATGTTTCTCTCGCCCAAGCCGGCGCCCGTTCTGGAATCGACCTTCAAAGGTGAGGACTGACCAAGCGGCAGCCTTTTGCGTAGTAAGCCCGACGATGCGCTCATTTCTCTCTCTGCAGATCGAGACCAGTATCAGCTGGGCACGCTGTCCCACTATCTCAACCAGCGTTGCGGCGGCTACGAAGATCTGCCTCCCTTCCCCGAGGTGCCGCCCGATCCGTCCGTGCGCAACGTCAAAGGTGCGCAGCGGTGTGATCGATAGCTTGGAAGCTGCGCTGCGATCTCCCGTCACAGTCCTTGCTTCTTTCAGACTACAGTACTCCGTCGAAGGCGGAGGAGGCTTCCGGCAAGAAGAAGAAGAGGAAGCAGAAGTCGACGAAGGAGGAGAAGAAGGCGAGGGCGAAGGACCTCGACGACTTCTACAACTCCGACGAGGACGAAGACGACAGCAGCGAGGAGGACGAAGAGGAGGAGGAGGAAGAATCGTCTGGAGAAGACGGTGCGCTTCCCTGCGCACTCTTCCGCTTCTCTTAGGAAGATGCTACGCTCGTTGCTCGATTCAGAAGAGACGAGCGAGGAGGAGAGTTCCAGCGAAGAAGAGGAGGAGGATGCGTCCGAGGGCGAAGGCGAAGCCAAAGTGTCGGCGAAGAAATCGAGAGCGGCGGCCGACGAAGACGAGGAAGAGGAGGACAGCGAGGAAGGTCGGCGTCTGTTGCAAGTGAAATTCCATCGGCTTCCCCAATGAATTCTGATGTGTGTTATTTGCAGAGGAGTCTTCCTCTGATGAGGAGGATTCGGAGGCGTCGTCGGAATCGGAGGAAGAGGAGAAGCCGCCGCCCAAGAAGGCGCTTCCGGCGCGTGCCAAACCGGCCAAGAAGCAAGACGCTCAGAAGACGACGAACACGGACCTGCTGCTCGATCTCGACTGTGCGTCCTCGCCTCCACTTAGTATCTTCTTCGTTTGTGTTACCTTCTCTACCACGGGTAGTTTCAGTTGGAGGCACCGCGAGCGACGCGCTCGCCGAGGGCGCAACGACCGGCGCACCTCAGCCGGCGCACGTCTCTGACGCCAGTATTCTGCAACCGACGGCCCATTCGGCCGCCTCCGCGAAGGATACAAAAGCCGCTGACAATCTGCTGGAACAGCCGGTAGGCGCTCCGGAAGAAGTTATGGTCTGCGTATCATCGGAAGCGGACGCAGCACACTTCCAGCAAACGACGTCGGCGCAGTTCGTGCCGTCGCGCACCTACGAGCTGTTCAACCGCGTGTCCGGACGTGGGGTCTCGTTGGTGCAGCGCTTCCCTCGCTCCCCTTCGCTCCACGGCGACAATATGGTCTCTGTGGAGATGCAGTTCTCCAACACTTCGCCCAATCCCGCCATCGTACGCCTTGTCGACAAGGTGCGCGCGTCTTTGGCACGCATTGCAAGTTTGTATCGAAGTGACCTGCCGTGGAAGACACGCTGAACTCAATCGAAGTTAATCCAACTGAACTGTGTAACTAATAGAAAAGATAGAATAGAAGCTAAGCCGAAGGAAGAAGAGAAGAAGGAAGCCAAGGAGAAGAAGAAGAGGATGGGCCTGCTCTATGGCTTGGCGCTGGTGGTGGTGCTGGTCGTTGGCGCCGCCATCTACGCTGTCTACAAGGCGACGGCAGGCGGCGGCTTCAAGATGCAGATCACGGCCGGCAAGTCGAGCGCCCTGGCCGGCGGCAAGAAAAAGACGGCAACCGGTCGGGGCCAACAACAACAACAGCAGCAGCAGAAGAAGAAGACCGGCCGAAGGAACAGCGCTCGGAAGAAAGGCACGAAGAAGACAGGCGAGACGGCCGCCGAGTCGAAGGCGCCCGCGGCCGGAAGCGGAAGTGGCAGCGGCGGAGGAGCGACGCCCTCGGCCGAATCGACAGGACAGCAGCAGCCGGCGAAAGGCGCGGCGTCAAAGGCAAAAGCGACGGGAACGAAGAAGCAGAAGTCGGCGAGCGCCAGAGAGCGGGCGAGGCGACGAAAGCAAGCGGGTGGCGCCGTCGGCAAGAAGAAGGGCACCAGCGAGATGAGTCCGCCGCCGCCGCCTGTGGCCGCCGCAAGTAGCGGCGCTCCACCGCCCCGCAAGCGTCCCAAAGTGGCAGCGGCAGCCGAGGCGCCCTGAGACGAGACGAACGAACGAAGCGACCACATCGATTGTCTGACGTCTGCAACTACTGCGCGAATGGGACGGCGCGACCCTGTGATCTGTGATAGACGTGATGACCGCGGTGAACCTCCAGACGCCTGCTGTGCAACTCCGCCGCCGTTGCTGACGCTCACGAATAATGCTCCACTAGAGTGTTGATGTACATAACTAGAGACTACGCAAAAACTAAAACAAAGCAGAGTGAATTTGACGTTTAGCGCTTGCCTCCTGGCATGACAGTGGAAGGCTTCCCTGAACAAGGTGTTTCTGTCGATGTCGGCGGCTCGTCCGTTGTCGTTATAGGGATCGACTTCGCCGATACTACTCAGGTTGACTCCTCGAGCGTGCTTTGCCTACGCTTGCAGAAGAGACGCTGTGTCGCTTCGTCTAGGCGGCGCAAGTGGACCTTCTCGTGGTCGACGTGCAGACGCAGCAGGAGTGGAAGCTGACGGTGGGCCTGGAAGCGCCCGTTGGAGAGCAACTGGAACCCGTGCTCCTGTCGGCTCGCCAGTTCAAAACGGAGCAAGGTGGGGTGTTGACTTCTTTGTGCTTTGTCTTTTCATTACCTTTCTATTGGTACCGCCGACCCTTGTGAACAGGCAAGCTGAGCGGCCTGAACGAGACGAGCGGCAAGTTCGCCCTGGCGGATTCCACGGAGGAGAAGGTGATCGTCGCCAAGGTTTACGATTGCGCCAACGTCGTCGTCGTCGACTCCGCCGGGGAGGATACGGTAGCACTGCGCTTCGCCTTCGTCAGAGCGTGCGCTCTTAGCGCTTCATTATTGGTCGGTTCCAGCTCCACTTCGCCGGCCGTACGCGCAGCAAGAAGTCGCTGGTCCTGATCGCGCTCCACAAGTGGAAGGAGGGCGAGAGCAAGCTCTCCGTCAACTGCGAAAGCGTCGTCGTCGGCTCCATGCTCTTCAAGGGCGTCAAGTCGGCCCTGACGGAACTGCAGAGAGATTGAAACGGAAATTTCTGCGCTACTGTTTTATACACGACGCCGTCTTCCCAGCTATCGCTATCGGTTGTCGTCCTACTCCACTTCTAGATGTCGTTCTCTATTGAGTCGCTAGGTCGTCTTTGACGTTCTTCTCAGCTGTGATCGTTCCTTGACGGACCCTATAGTTGTTGTTACTATGTCGCTGTCTTCACGTGGCAGTAAACCTGGGAAAAATGGGTACGGTACTCTGTCCCTATGAGTCACAGTTGTGTCGAACTAGCGACCTTCGCAGTGCCTGAATTTCGAGTTCCGCTGGCTTCCTATCAAGGTTGTGTTGTTAGCAATACCTCGCCTCAGTCCCATTTGACGTG
Organism: Linhomoeus sp. GSCO2_2; assembly: GCA_030248115.1. Classification (NCBI taxonomy): domain Eukaryota; kingdom Metazoa; phylum Nematoda; class Chromadorea; order Monhysterida; family Linhomoeidae; genus Linhomoeus; species Linhomoeus sp. GSCO2_2. The sequence goes on along the minus strand of JASAMZ010005751.1, from coordinate 7,296 downwards.
ATGGAGGCGAACGTGCGTCAGACGACCCCGACGCCGTCTCAGAGCAGTGGGCGCGTCAGCGGCGACGCCTTGGATGGGACTCGGCGGGGAAGCCGCCGACGTACGGACACCGCCAATCAGCGACTGCTGGCCGGCAGCGTGGGAAGCTTTGTGGAGGAAGATGACGTGGAGAGGATGGCAGCTGCCAGTGACGTCTCCACCGTCTCTGCTGCTTCCACTGCCAGCCGACAGAGACTACAGGCCGCCTTCAGGGAACGGGACAATGTCGCTGCAGGCCAAGTGATCTTGGGAAGCGGTGGCGACGGCTCAGGAATAGGTGGCGAGTATTCGTCACGGCCGGCCACCCTGGGAGTACCATCGACTCCTCGTCACAGACAGGAACAGCGTCACAGCTCTCTGGGTCTCATGAAGAGGCTGGTGAGGAGCCAGCGCGACTGCTGCCTGCTGAGCGGCAAGCCCAACCTGGTCGTGACCGTGCTGCTGTGCGTCTTCGCCCTCTACGGGGCGCTGGCGTCCGTCCTGGGTCAGTCGGCCGTCCCCTTCATCTCCATCAACCTGGGCAACAGCACTCTGGTGGCCGACTTCGGCGACGAGAGGTCCGCCCCCGACGGCACCGTCTTCGGCGTCTACGTGCTCGTCGTGCTCTCGCTGGGCGCAGGATGGCTCTGCAGCCTCATACACGTGCCGCCGCTCCTGGGTGCGTTCTCTGGAGCACTTGACGAGGAATAGCGCGCGATGCGTCACTTGTTCCAGGGATGCTCTGCACCGGGATCTTCGTGCGCAACGTGGGCGCCGTCGACATCATCCAGTACGTAGACAAACGCTGGGCCGGCATCCTACGCCGCTCCGCTCTTGTGGTTGTGCTGGTGAGCGGAGGCCTGGGCCTCGACCTGAAGGCGCTATTCAAGCTCAAGGCCGCTTGCCTCCGGCTCGCCTTTCTGCCCTGCATCGTCGAGGGCCTCACCGTGGGCGTCGTCTCCCACTTCGTGATGGGACTGCCTTGGTTCCACGCCTTCATGCTTGGGTGCTGCGTTCGCTGGACGATTCTTGCGCAACTAGGCGGCGATTATTGAACATCCAACGTTGCAGATTCGTCTTGGGCGCCGTGTCTCCGGCCGTCTGCGTGCCTTCGATGCTGGCGCTGCAGCGACAGGGCCTGGGCGTCGACGAGGGCATTCCCACGCTGGTGATAGCGGCCAGCAGCGTGGACGACGTCCTCGCCATCACCGTCTTCAGCGTCATTCTCAGCCTCGTCTTCTCGCAGGGTGCGCCCGGCTGTTTCTAATTTGTGTCCCATCCTAGTAGCACATTGGGTCGACATCTGTTCAGGCGGCATCTTCTGGACAGTGGTGAGCGGTCCCGTCGAGGTAGGCATCGGCCTTGTCTACGGCCTCTTCCTGGGAATGCTTCTCTGGGTCTTCCCCGACGAGCAACAGGCAAGGCTCACTGGCCAGACAAACAGATTGGGTACTTATTACTCTTCAAGTGACTTTCGACTTGCAGGAGAAGAAGAGCGAGTTGCGCTTCTGCCTGCTGATGAGCGGCTGCATGCTGGGGATGTTCGGCAGCGGCGTGATCAGCGTCGACGGCGCCGGCCCCATTAGCTGCCTGGTCGCCGCCGTCGTCGCCAACTATCGCTACTCGCAGCCGGCGCCGCTTCAGCCGCCCCCACTGCAGAGGGCACCGTCCTTTCACCCCGTTGACAACCACTCGATGCGTTCTTCGGCTTCTGTCGTTCTGGTTGGCTCCGTGGTGCTTTCGTCCTTCCATACACCAATTTGAAGCGCAAACCGGCGTCGTCTTATTTTTTGCAGCACCACGGCGGCTCCGTGTCCAAGGCAGTGGCTTTATTGTGGGAGCTTCCCTTCCAGCAGCTTCTGTTCGGTCTGATCGGCAGCGAACTGGATCTGTCCAAGGACGTCGACGTGTCGAACATAGGACGAGGGCTGGCCGTCCTTCTGATCGGCCTATGCTGTCGCTCCGTCGCAGCGTTCTTCACCGTATATAGAACTGGATTGGACTGGAAGGAACGAGCCTTCGTCGCCATCTCATGGCTTCCCAAAGCGACCGTGCAGGTAGTCATTCGACGTGACCCGACCCTTGCTGAGCATGGTACCTTCATTTACGCCACGAAGCGTAGCTTCTTTGCGAGCTAGCTAAATGGCAGGATTCTGCGCTTCTAGGCAGCTATTGGACCGCTGGCCTACGACAAGGCAGTGGAGAAGAACTCGAGCGAGGAAATGGTCATGAGCGGCTTCAAGGTGCGCAGCAGGGACATCTGCTTTCCTTGGTTTTCACTTTCCTAGCTTCACATTCGCAGGTTCTGACCGTGGCCGTGCTGAGCATTCTGGTGACTGCGCCTCTGGGCGCCTGTCTTATGTCGCTGACGGGACCCTACCTGCTGCGGCGCACAGAGTCGGCCCAGGCGGGCTACCAGCCGGCGGCGGCGGGAGGCGGCGAGGTCCCTTCGCCCCCTTCGGCTGTCGGCTCGCCGCCCCGCATAGTGGTGGGCGCCACGACTCCCGCAGCTCAGCACGCCGCGAGGGCGGCAGCGGCGGCCGGCAACGACGAAGACGCCAACAGCGTGACGGGCGGCAGCAGTCGCGCCTCTTCCTCGGTGGGCAGCAGCTGGTCTCGCCGTAGGCAGACAGAGCCCTCCACCGTCGCCGCCGCCGCCAGTCGAGTAAGCCGACTCTGACGTTGGACGCGCGCACGCGCTCCCATGTAGAGATTGCTGTGATGCAGGGGCGCCTGAAGACGGAAGCTGCCCTTTGCTGTGCTTTTATCGTGCTCGCCCGAAGCGAGGCAGGTCTTTCTCGACTCTCTGGTTGAAGTGTCGTCGGTCGAGCGGCCTTACTATGTATTCTTCCTTCCCTCCGAATCTTCTGCTTCTTCCACCCAGGACCAAGGTTCCAAAACACGTTGTGACCACCGTTACGCACCTCTGCGCTAACTTTATCAATGGCACTTGCTGATTGTCCGTCTCTGCAGTCCATCGAATTGCATTTCTTTGCTGTCTGTATTCCTCCGGTGGTCTTTTGTCCATGTAGGTAGGTGAGCGATTGCGAATATCGAAGGAATCGCGTAGCGGCGCTTGTTACGCTGGTACATTTCGCAGGGCGCGCGAACACTTGTTGATTTTGTCTGTTCCAACTGGTCATAGGCTTTCTCACCTATCGAAATCCCGGGTTTCTGATCCTGTCTATAACGTAGTAAGCCAAATTTTTTCTGTAAGTGTGCGTGCGTTTCGATTGCTTCCCCTTTGAGAGAGCAGCTGTTTCAGAGCTCGTTTGCGTGGGTTATATGCATGCGGTGCGAGTGGAGAGAGCGTAAACGCGTTGAACGAAGAAAACGCGTGTGGAAACGTCGCAGTGTGATAAATGCTACAAGAACGTTACAGTACCCAGGGTCAACGCTGTGTAAAGGCAAGACAAGCAATGGACTTCCCATTGTCTTACGGAGATCACAGACAAATTTCTAAACGGGAGATCGTGTAACTGTTATGGGTGACATGATATGACAGTACCTAGTAACGTCCGGAGCAGCTCATCCAGCGCAGCGGTTCTTGCCGATGCATGGGGAGGATGTGGGAAGGCTCTGGTCGCCAACGACCAGCGCCGCCTTCGTGTAGGTGTATCCTAGGGCGCCGGCGAGATTGAGCAGTAGGCCGAGGATGTTGAAGAGATTGGGCGTCGTGTCCCGAAGGATGAAGACGCCGGCGCCGTAGGCTAGAAGCGTCTGGGCGACGGCCTTGACGTTGCCCACGATGCTGGTGGTCAGGGCGCTGGTGGTGACGGTGCAGTCGAAGAGGGAGAGGTTGAGGAGGACGCCCAGAAGCACCGTGGCCGTCAGCAGCGCCGTCAGCGACCAGCTGAAGGTCAGGTAGACGAAGGTGGCCGCCTGGCGCAGCTCGTCCACGTAGATGTCGGCCAGAAGCAGCAGGAAGAGCGAGTTGAAGGAGTGGAGGTAGAGCAGCTCCATGGGCGAGCAGCTGCCGAAGGCCCGGCGCTGGTAGAGGCGCTCGAGCAGCGTCTGGTAGACGGCCTGGAAGACGGCCGCCAGCGCCCCGAACAGGTAGGCGCGCCAGTCGAGCGTCGCGTCGTAAACACCTAGAGATGTGGGCGCATTGCAGCTCTACCGTGTGTGCAACCAAAGCAGAACCGACCTGCGACGGCGGCGCCGAACGAGATGAGCAAAATGCAGGCGAGGGTGCCCTTGGAGGGCAGCGGCCTTCCCAGCAGGAAGACGGAGAGCGCGAGGGCGACGATTGGGACGCAGCGCTTGACGGCCGTGTACATGGCCAGGTTGACGCCCTCCAGGGCCGTCAGGGCGAAGAAGGCGTGCAGGCAGTAGCAGATGCTCACCCACAGCATGGGCACGCCCCTCTCGAAGGTGTAGGCGGTGAAGGGAAGGCCGGCGAACAACCTCCAACGAACGACGATTCAAACTATGTATGTACACCCTCTCACTCTTCGAACAGTAGCTATCGTGCATTGGCCCACCTCAGCGCTTCGATCACAACTATGCACGCCCCCGTCTGTAGCGTCAGTATAAGCAGTGGGAAGTCAAAGGACAGTTTCGTTAGCAGAATCTGAAGGTATGTACAAATAAGCACTCAACAATAACCGTTGGGAAACGTAAATGGTACCTTGTTCATGAAGCCCATGACGAGCGAGAGCATCCCATAGGTGACGGCGGAAGTCATCGCCTGCTCGGGCGTCGCTCGCTCTCCCGGAAGACCCGGAAGTATTCTCCACAGCCGCTGAACACCCATCGCTCGCACAAAATTCGACGGCACTACTGAACAAGCTGGTCGTTCTCGTACAGTGAGCTGAGGACGAATTCACACATGTGCGCTGGCTGTTACGGTGGAATCATGCGAGGTCCGCTTGGGACTCGCGCGTTTGAATCCACACCTGTGGAAGAATGGGCCTGCCCATGAGAGGTTTTGCATTCAACTGGAGGTGACGGTCGCGCCGACTTGATTTTGTCGAATGCGCGAAAAACCAATGTTGTCGTCATCGCGCGATTGCTACCTACCTATATCTTTTACTCGGACAATAAGAATAAGTAGGTCCGTCATAGCGGAACGGTATTCGGCAACTCGCGCTCTAGATCGTCTGGCTGGAAACTACCTGCTTCTGCAATGTCAGTGATTCCATGTCACCATCAGCAAGTCGTTTATGCGTCGACATCACCATTAGCATGCCCGACCACGACCTTCTTATGGTGATCCCGTTTCACAGAGAGAGGCGCAGTAAACAATTGACTCGTCCGGCGACTCATTCAATCAGTTGGGTAGGGATAGGCGATTTCGACGGGGCAGAAACTTGGACCACTTCCCGGCTCGGCGCGAAAGCCTCTCCTAAATTCCAACGGTTTCAGGTGCCAATGACGACAACTCTGGCTTCCTACCATAATAAGTCACCACGAATGCCCTTGCCTGACTAGTAGGCAGCGGTGTTGCTCCAAGCGCGGCGCAGCCTCGTCGGCGCTGGCTGTGTGCCGACTGTCCGACCAGAGCTTCTCCGCCACTACGCTCGCTCTGGGCCACAGTCGGGGCGTCAGGTTGGTGGCGTCAACGTACTCGCCCCACATGCATGTCTCTCCGCCCAGAACAAGCCTTTTCTGCCAATCGGTCCCTATAGTGATGGTCACAGCTCTCTGCTGTTAGGTACATAGGTATGTATGAAACAGCCATGTAAGAGGTATACCTAGAAACACCCCAAAGTACTATTAGATGCGCCACGGTCGACGCAGCGCCATCATCCATTGCTAGAAGTGTGTCAAAGTGGCTACCGTTAAAGTCTTGAGGATCGCATTCGTAGAAGGCGTGCCAGTCGGTGCCGTAGCTGATGTAGTTCAAGTACCAGCAGGAGGAGAGCAACGCCTTGTGGCCCCTCCCAGTGACCATTGCCAGCTCCTTTGACCTCTCGCTTTTGCTTCCGCCCTTCCAGACGTGGGCGATCATGGACTCGTCCTGACAGGCGATTCTTATGCTGTCGCTGTGCGCTTCGCTCGCATCACCGACAAGAACATTGGCAACACCTCGAACTCGTTGTCCAGCACCTCCTGCCAGACGATGTAGCCGGTCCGTCGGCGCTCGCTGGCCTTCTTCATAACGACGTTCATCAACCTATGTACGAATGGGGACTGGTTGGCAGGAGGAAATGATTCTCTTGCTTGACTCAATTTGTCTTCACCTGTGAAAATAGAGGTTCTCGAGTGCGACGGTGTCGTTGCCCAGCCCCCACAGCGCCATGAACTGCAGGATTTGTGGGTTGTGCGCCCTGAAAAGAACTAGGAATGTACCAGTTGCTGGCATGAATACACTTGAAGAGGTTTGACGCGCACCAGCAGTGAAACCAGAATGCGGCCTCATCTCCTCCTAAATGGACGTACTCGTCGGGAAACACGGAGAGCACCTCGCGGAAGAAGCCGACAAGGAAGTCGTAGCTGTTGCCCTTCGAGGGGTCGATTAGGGCGTCCTCTCCAGTGTAACGTCCGTCCTTGTAGCACTGCGTCAGGAGGCCTTTCTGGCCTTTGCCCCAGGACATGGTGTGCCCTGTGAAGCGGTTGCATGTGTAGCACGCGCTCTGCTGCATTATAGCTATGTGCATACCATGTACCAAGCATAACTAACCTGGCGTGTCGAATTCCGGAATCACTCGAATGCCTCGCAGCCGGGCGAACTCCACAATGTTCCGCACGTCGGTCGGCGTATACACGTGCTTCGACGAGAAGGCGCCCTTCAAATGGATCATACGGCCCAACATGCAAAGTAGCATTGCGCGGGGAACAATTCGTATGAGATAGAACCTTGGCCGAAAGGTCAGGAAAGACCTCGCTTTGGAACGGGAACGAATTGTCGTCCACGAGGTGCCAATGGAAGACATTGTACTTTGACTGAGACATGAGGTCCTGCCAACGATATAAGCAAATGTCGCCCACCATTTCACAATATTTCCGAGATACGTACGCACCATTCCAGAGTTGCATACCTTACCAATGTTTCCAAGATGGCCCCAACGGGTAGAAAGTGGCGCGACGTGTCGAGCATCAAACCGCGATGCGGAAAGCGCGGACGGTCGCTGATCACGCATTCACGGATGGCGTACTGAACTTTGAGCAGCTGTTCCTTTTGAGAGCGTCGCTAGGTTTGACAACGTTCTAGCCAACCTCCTTCTCTTTCGGGTAGGCGACTAATTGACTGAATGTATCCAGACCGCGAAGGGCGCCCCAAACCGACGGAGCGCGGATGACTCCACTGCCGTTTCCGAACATCTCGAGCTCGTC